>LR142212.1:0-10844 GCA_900659605.1 Tisbe holothuriae | reverse complement strand
ACATATATATCTTATTTTTTTAGTGTAATGTAGCTGGATCTCGCTCACTATCTGTCTCTCTCTCTCTCCTCCTCCTCCCGATGACGTAGATGCGCTTCTCTTTCATCCTTTTCCAGGACACAAAGAAACGCTGATTCTTTCTTCTTCATGGCCGACACAGTTAATGATGTGTCTAAACAAGACAAGCCAGTCACAAATAGAGGCCTATTCTCTGGCCAATCTCTACATTATTCCCAGACTCCTTTTTTGATTGGGGGTCAAGATTAATCCTCTTTTTTCTCTCATTGGAGACCCGAAAATAGACGAGAAAGGAGCCTCTTGACTTGGACTTTTGTTCCCCACTTCTTTTACAGACTTGGCAGCGTAGAAAGGAGAAGTAAAAAAGTAGCAAAAAGCGAAATTTATGACGCTCACTTTAGAGCCCAGTCCGGGCTCAAGCGGCCAGTTGGGAAAATGAACTGAGCTGAGTCGTCAAGTTCCTTTTATTCTGCGATCAACGAGGCTTGATATGACACAATGACCAAGGGAGACTGAGAGAGGAGGAGAAGCCATAACTAGTTTTATACCAAGGAAGAAGTAATAAAAAAGTTGCATTTCAGAGAGAGTAGGAAGAAGAAGAAGAATGAATCCATTTGCATAGTCTTAAAAAGAGAGCTCTAGAGATCGGTTTTCAGCTCTTATCCGGCATCTCATATTATTCATCGAAAGTGGAAGAAGAACTTCTTTACAGTCAAGTTTCTAGGCTGCGTCAGCAGGGTTGCCACTTCTTCAATCTTGCATTAGCATATTCATTGTACATTTCCCATCATTAATGTTCATTTTGGCATCCCTTAAAACTGCCCGAGGCCTCAGCGGAAGCGCAAGCCCGACTCTCTCCCATCCTAATAAAATGCATTCTTTTCGGATAGACTTACAATTTCTTCCCCGCTCCGTACGTTCAAAATGTATTCATCGTCGCAAGATGCAAATCGGAGACATTGAAATGCCGCACGTAGTTCGCTGTCACAAGTGGGAATTCGTTTCTGTGTTCGAAAATAAGCAGATTGTGTTTGTTTGTCGTCTTATCAAGATGTTGCAGATAGACATCGAAGACATTGTTGAGCTCTAGGGAGGGAGTTAGAGGAGTGACATAATTGCCAGAGATCGCGAATGCGAGAAAGCAGTTTAAGCCCACACACAGAAAACAACGTCCTTGTACGACTAATGATTCCTTCTGTTTACCCAAAGTCATCATCATCGTTCTTCCCCTTTCTTTCCTTTAAAGGCTTCTTCTTCCACCATTCATCGGCTAATGAAAACATGCTACATTGCTGCTGCTCCCTCCTTCCAAGCTTTTAAAGCCCTACGAAAATGCTCCTTGGAGACGACTTTGCTCCCTCCCTTCCCCCATTTAAAGCTGTAACTCCTTCATGACTGGCTGGATGTAATACATTATATATAGAGGTCTCTTCAACACCTAACGACGTATAAAAAGGCGCATATAACTTAACGTTATTAGCAGGCTTAGGACTGGGGGAGAGAGAAGAACATGCTGCCTCGTACATAACACAGCAGCCTGAGTTAGTTAAAGGTGCTAAGGCTGCTACTTTCATGACGGGAATTAAGCTAACAGGGATGAGTAATGAGAGCTGCGCACGAGAAGGGGAAGAATATTTCGCACTGGGTTTAATAATAGGAGTATAAACAGAGAGCAGACATGTCTGGTTATAAGGAGCTTAATAATGTATACCAGACATTTATTACTGTGTTTGGACTATCATTATATGTAAGCTACTTTCTGTGATGGATGTATTCCAAGCTCTCTTTTCCTTCTCTCAAAAACAATTTCCTCATTTACCCCCAAGGGACAAAAAGTAAAGCACAGAGTTTTTTGTTATCTACTTTCAAGGTGAAACCAAGTTCTGACAAGGAAACAGCAACTTTTAACTTATTCCACCTTCGTACTTCTGCCTGTTTAAAATTTACTTTTATCCACCCTCAGGGTTGCCATTTATGCCATTAGATCCCATTCCATGATAAAACCGTTCACTTCTAGAACTGAATTATTGAAAGCTTGGATATTTTGTATACAATTCTGAGCCTATTTGAACATTAGCACAGTATTTAATGTATTAATTACAGTGTATTTAATTCAAACTGGCATCCCTATCTCTCTCATCATGCGCAAGCCTTTCTTTCTCTCTGCCACACATGCCGAATTCAACCAAAAGTTGCTCTTCATGCACAAAAACAGGAACAAGTTGCTCTCGTATCGCCAAAAAGTTCTCAAAAACAACAGCAGCAGTGACACAGGAAATCACGTTTAAAACATCGCAACCTGTTATATATTTCGGCACACACTGTCAACTCTTTTCTAGGATTCATCCATCTCATTTTCGGAAGGGAAAAGTTGCATGTGCCTATTCGGGATCCAGATAAATTGCAAAAGTTTTTGAAGCGAGGTCAGTTTAGCGAAAAAGAACAGTGAGCTGGCACAGGAAATTAATATTTTTCTTATCACAAGTAAAACACTTTGTACGTGTAGTTTGATACGTAGAAATGTATCCCCATAGACCATGAAACGAGACCACTGTGAAAGGGCTTTTTAGTAGGCACCGTAATAATGGTAACAATAATGGCTGGTCATTTGTTACGGGATTTACTGCAAATCCCCTCTCAATTAGCTCGCTAATAACAACAACAGGGGATTTATTTATGATAAGTTATTGTGACACTTTACAGGTCAATTAACCTACTTTTCCGTGTGTATAATATTTCAAAGGATCAATTTTGCTCAAAAACTTTTTCCGTGTCTCTATTTTGTGAGCGTGGAGAGAATGTCGAAGAAGAAATGAAATAAAGGAAAACTTTGCCGGATACTCTTCTTCTCCGTTTCCGAAATGTTAATTTGATTTCCGCTCTCTCGGAATAAAAACTTTTTGAGAGATAAATTAATGCTCAAATGCTGTCGACAGTTCCTCTTCCAACCCTTTCTCTCTATACCGTTCGAGGATAAAAGTTAAAAGAAAGGAGAAAAGCTCATTCCCACGCGTTTCCCTCCGGTCTCATTTTACAGTTCTAGGGACGGGGTTGACAGTTTTGTTGCCAAATATACACGTTTAGAGATGTACAGTATTATTATATTTGTATAGCTCTTGTATCTTTAAACAAGTTTTGAGAGCTTTTTTATCCGTTTAAGCATATAATCATACATAGACATCAATAAAATATCCCCACCTAGCAACCCTGTGTTCTGAGTGTGTCCCCAGTCCTTCAAAATGTTCTAATTACAACCCTCTTTGTTAGCTTTCTTGAGGGTACAAGTTGGATGTTGTATTCAGAGACACTCATTCATCATCAGACTAGAGCTTTTGTAACAATCTGATTTAACAGGATGAAGGCGATTTTGACAGGACAAAAACTATGATTGAATGTACTAAAAGTTATATTTGCATTGCAATTTGTCTTTCCTAGAACTTAACTGGGCTTTTAAATATTGCTTACATCACTTAACACTTGTCACACATGCATTGACAAAGCAAGGCTATTAGTTAATTAATACATACAAGCTTCTTACCTTCAATCCTTGAGTCCATAAACTCGCTTCCACTCCTCTTGAGCTGCTTCTCCGACGACGTCTTCCTCGGCCCCACCTTCAGATTGGGCTGCGACACCGCCGTCAGAAACGGCCTCGGACGCCCCACAGAAGTCGTCATAATAGAAGCATCCAATACACGGATTTCCACCCGATAATGGGATCCCAAAAGGGTGGAATAATATCGGGAAAATACACTTTTAAGATCTCTTCTCCTCGCTCTGTTTAGCATACACACACGAACTGGGAGCTATAACACGACACTTTGAGTGAAACAGGAGCCTAGAAGAAGTGGAAGAAGACGGCAAAAATGTCGAGGGCGGAAATCAAACAATGCCGTTTATAGCTAGCACTTAATGCAATACAACATGTTTTATGCTTTGTATTGACACTTTATATGCATACAATCACACTTTTTACAATAGGTCGTTAAAAGTCTGATTGGAGGTCAGAAGGCACTAATTACAGCACTTTTACGACACCGAAACGTTACATATGATTAATTTCTTCCATCCTCAGATCTGAACATCCTTCAACTACAGACGAGAATCAAACACTGCTCTGATCTGTTTTGAGACGCGAAAAAGGCCGACAAGAGGATGAATGCACATGAGTTTTAAGCTACTGGTAAACAAATAAATGTTATCAGAAGCTGTGAAACAGTGTTTGCAAACATTAAAATGGTGTCATCTGTAATTAAACAAGACAATTAAGTCCTGTCGGGCTGCGGCTTCGTACGCTGAGCTGCTCAAGACGCTTTCTTTATTTTCTTTCCTTCCCCCTTTTACTGATCGGCATGATTTCCTAATGTCCGAGTTATGCAAGAGATGCAAAACACGCTCAAGAAATAGCAGTTTTTCTGAAAGAAAACACATTTTATTATCCCCAACGACAACTAACGTTCATCTTGCATCCTTAAAAGTTAAGCGAATGTTGCGTACCAACAGTTTAGGCCTTCTTTTTATTATTATATCAAAACTAACGTACATTTCAAATATATTAATTAGACTATTAATTCCGTTTCCGTACAAGCACATTGTTCAGCTTGGCCGCATTTGACTCCTATTTTCTTACGGAAACCCGGTCCGTCCGTCGTTCTCCTCTTTGACTGTTGTTGCCTTATTACTCATGCATACAAGAAGAAAGAAGCTTATTTCCATACGCACCTCGACAGCGATGACGACGCACAGACATAAACACGGACGTCTTGTTTAAAACGCGGCTAACGAAGACAGTCAATGCAATGGGAGGTTACATTTATACTTACTGGAACTAGGATTAACAATTACCAATTACTTTTTGGAATTACTATTATTGCTCATATACAAATGATTCCAATGTACAAACTACATTACAACAATCCCTATATCCATATTTTTCGATAACTACTTTATTAAATTGTAATCCTCCCATATGCCCTACTTTTGCTTGTGTTTAAGATTATTCGGGAATGTGTTCGTAAGGCGTGAACACACTTTTGTTGTCCTCTTAAAACTAGGAAGAAGAGTTGACAATGGAAATTAGATGTCTTAAGTGGGCTGCTGGGGGTTGATGCAATGTGATAAGAGAATTAATTGTGTAAAATGATTCGTAGGAATGTGGCCGTTTGACGTTGAACTGGAGATCAAAGAGGGTTAGAAGTTGACGAATGGAACGGAAATATTGAATATGAGAGAAGAAGCGCTTGAAAAGAAACTTTGTATAATGTGTAAACTTGGCTATGGTCGTTTTGTGATGATACGCGTTAAGTACTGCAAATTAAATTCTAGTTGCGAAATGAAATAAAAATTGTACGTGTGAATTAATATTTAGACCCTCAAAACGCTAAGCAACTAGATTTAAACATCACTTTGACATATTTGACATTTTTATGACATTTTTTGTTTGCTATAAAATACAGATCACAAGTTAGGAACAGTGGATATGTACGCTGCAAGTAAAAATAACTTTTCACAAGGAAAAGTCAACTGTAATATATTTTATATGGGAATTTATAACATGCTTAAGTATTCATGCGTTAGATTTATGGTGGAAGTACAAATGAGCTTTTTAATTATATAATGTACATGTTAGTAGCCGACTGGGGTATCCAAATATTCCCATATTGACTCATTAAATATTAATTAATCCCCGTGTTTTTGCACACACATCAAGGTCGCAGCTTGGGTCGCAGAATAATCAAACTCTTGACATTTTCATGAGAAAACGAACACTTTGAAAACTGCAAATGCAACAAAAACCCGAGAATGACGCAAGAGAGAAAAAAAAGTTAATTGGACATCTCGCGTTGAAAACAGCTTGAGTGACTAGACAAAGTTTATTTCGTGGGTAAAAGTGACAACAAGATAATGTACAACAAACATGGATATTAAATACACGTAATTTTTGTGATCTCAATGCAATAATGCTGCTGAGGGGTCTCTGGGGCTGCCTTTGAAGGTCTTTGCGCGGGCCTGGGCAATCCGCTGTCGCCAGAACGGGTCCAGTGCCTGAGGGCTGAGTGCCAGTGGCGGTCTGGGAAGCTGCTGCTGAACGACAGTTTCACGCTTCTGGACCAGACCCAGCTTTTGGCCGAACTTCTTTAGTAGCCCTGGCAGCCAGCCCTCCTTGCTGTGCTCAACCCGGCCCATTCGCTGCTGCTGGTTCGGTGCTCTGTAGACTGGCTTGTACTTTGGCTTCTGGATTGGCTGATTATGAAGCGGTTTTATTGGAGGCCGATAGTTGACAACGGGTCGGCTTCGGAAACGTTGCCGCTGCTGCTGCAGCTGCCTGATGAGCTGAAGCTTGTGCTGCCTGGAGATGGCCGATGAGGCGAGCTGCTTGCTCAGGTGCGGGCTCAGCTTTAGGCTGGGCTGGAAGTGTCTGAGAGCGTGATGATTCGACTGCTTTTGACTGTTCAGTTTCCGATTCCTTCTTGCAAGCTGCAGATTAACAGCTCTGGTCGGCGCCAGTAGACGTCGACTGTGCTGGTCATAGACATCATTCCCGGTCAGCCCGCGACTCGTACCCGCCATGAACGTCCGGATTCGTTTCAAATCCGCAATCAGCCCGGGATGGATCGCATACCGACCCATCCTCTTGGTCAGCATCTTCTCCGCGGCGGCATCCACGTCGTCCATCTCGTCCTCCTCCTCAACGTGGTTCACCATCTCATGCAACTCAGCCAGCGGCGGCAACCCCATGAGGAAGTGGTGCGGGGGCGCGTAGTTGGGCAGCAGATCTTGAATGTTCTCAGCAGGCTTTTGATGCTGTTTGGGTTTCATTTCAACTGTCCTTGGCGGCGGTGCAGGTGGCGCTGCTGTCGGTATACTCCTCGTCGGCGTCGGCCGTGGCGGTCTGTTATGATCAGTTATCTGCCGCCTCGAATCCTGATCATCCCCCAGCCCGCCATGCAACGCCGCCAGCTGCAGCTGGTTCTGAATCTCCTCGATGAGCTTCTGCTTGGCGAGCAGGTCGTCGACCTCGGACATGACGTCGTCCACGGCCACCACGTCGCCGTCGGGCGTCAGCATGAACATGATGTCGCCGTCGTCGCCGTAGAGGGACGGGTCGGCGTAGGCGGTCAAGATGTCCTTCTCCTCGTTGGTGATGACGTTGTTGGTAGGGGCGGCAGCGCGGAGACCGGGTGGGTAGTAGATCTGATGGTGCGGGTTCGGGGCTTCCACTGGCACGAATCCAACTTCATACTTTGGATTAGGGGCGTCTGTTGGAGGTAGTGGTGGGTGGTAGTTGGATATGGCTGGGATTTGAGATTGTTGGTAGCCAATGGTGTTATCATAGCCCTGGTGTTGGTTGTTGTTTGCAACAGGGACAAATTGCTGGTTTGTGTTTACAATTGGAGTGTATGGCTGTTGTTGGGGAGTGCTTTGTATAGGTGTGAAGGGATTCTGATTGTTGCTGGAGAATTGGTTATTGCCATATGTTGGGAGTGGCTGGTTGATGTTGTTATTGGAATGCTGCTGGTTGTTGGCATACAAGTTTTGGTTATTGTTTTGATATTGGTTGTTATTGTTATTGTTCTGGTTGTTCTGGCCATTAAAGTTGTTGTTGTTGGCATATTGGTTCTGGTCCTGGTTGTTGTTGACATTGGAATTGGTATTGGAGTATTGGTTTTGATTGTTGTTGTGTCCATTGGATTGTGACTGTTGGTTGTTGTAGTGGTTTTGGTTGATGTTGCCTCCACCATTGCTGTTGCTTCCATGATTATTATTGTTGTTGATACCATTATTGTGGTTGTTGTTATTTCCATTATTATTGTTGTTGTTGTTATTTCCATTATTATGGTTGTTGTTATTTCCTTTATTGCTGTTGTTTTGTCCATTTGTATTATAAGACTGCTGGTTGTTGTTATTCTCGTTGTTATTGTTGTTGTTATACATGTTGTTGCTATTACTGGTAGTCATCATCTGCTGAAGATACCCAGCCATAACATCATTTTCCCCACCCAGGTGAGTGTAACCCTGGGGGAACGTGTTCTTCAACGTCTGGCTGTAATGCAACGGACCAGGATTGGGATGGAACTTGAACCCCTTGTGCATCAGTGAAGGTCCATTATACTTATGGATGAACTTGGCAGCATCCCGGATGGATCTGTACCCTTCAAACTCAAACGGCAGGTCGTGAAGATCATGCAGCTGCTTTGACGGCTTTATGAGCGTCTCCAGAGCTGGGGCAAGCACGATTGCAGCAGGCTGACTCGGCTGAAACCCTCCATTCATTGGCTGATTGGCAGCGGCCACCGCAGCAGCAGCATTCTCCAGCATGAGGTCAAACTGCGGATGCGGCCTTGGATGCACATGATGGTTGTAGCCCTGCATCGGCCGGTACTTTCCCATGCCCTCCTTGTCCACGTCCATCATCCACCCGTCAGGATGCTTCATACTCTTAAACTGGACCATGTAATGACTGTCATTCTGAACACCAATCTCCCGGCAGCTGATGATGGACCCGGTTGCGCCACCGAGCACCGCCCCGCCGACGACCCCGGCTGCCAGCATTGCCGCGAGTGGCGCTAGCGGCCCGCCAATCATGAGCCCTGGCATGGCGACTGAGGCTGTTGTGAGGTGCGGTACCATTGCTGGGCATGAGGACATGAGCCCGGTGTATGCTGCTGCGCCGAAGCCGCCGAGGGCGCCGCCGGATTTGAGGCCGAGGTCGAGTCCTGGGCGTGCGCATGCTGGGAGGGCGTGCTCGATGATGGCTTCGGAGGTGGGCGTGAGGAAGAGGAGGAGGCTGAGCAGAGGTAGGAGACGAGGTGGGTGGTACTTCAACCTCTGAAATGTTACAAAAATCCGAATGTTAAAGTCAATGAGATTCATTAATACTTATTAGTGAATCTCATTGGTTAAAGCATTTACTTTTTTAAAAAATGCCGTTGTTACCAGCATAAATGACAACTTCATTAGGTAAGCTTTTCCCAAAATTAATCAATAAGTTGCATGCATAGTATGTTTTGTGTATAAGGAAAAACAAAAGTACAATGGTCCATAATTGTCTATGTCGTTTACTTACCATGGTTGAAGTGTTTGAAGTCTGTAACATCAACACTAATTATAGATTACCAAAACTTCACTTAGCTTAGGTCATTTTAACACTAGCAAACTCACTGCAGTCACTAAAAGTAAAAGTTTGAAAGTTAGGATCGCTAATATTTTCCAAGAAATTGTACAATATTCTTTCCTTCCACTTTCGCACTAATTCCGGAACTAAAATAACGAAATTATGTCACCCACGAAACTTGCGTCAACAATTGAAGATGCGTCGTTGCGTCATGGGTTGGTGGTCACCGAGGGTGAGAAGAAGAAGAAGAAACGAGAGCACGTGATTATGCAACCGAGACATAACCAGGCAACAGGAACAGGGTTGATGAAAAGGAGGATTCATTAGCTCATTAATGTGTTCAATACTAGCTTATTGGGTACAGAAGTTAAGTCAACATAAGCAAATATGCATAGAGGAAAACATAATTTTAATCACATTTATTTTTGGTTTCTTTGATTAAGGTCAAGTAGTGAATAACAACCTATATGTGTCCTTAAAATATGTATACAATCGTTTCAAAGGCATTAGGCATTTAAATATTAGTCATCGTCAACCCTTCTGGCAACACTCTTCATGCTCCATGCTTTCTTAAGCCACCATCTCTAGTAGCAGCAGCATCAGATAACTCCACTTTTACCGCATTAAACCCCTTCCTCCAACTCCTCCTCATATTACGGGAAGCAACTGAAGACGTCGTTTTCACTAATTAATGCATTGTACTAAAAGTAGGAAGAAGATCTTTTGTCTCATAACAGGGCTTTTTATTATGTTGTTGGAATCCGGATGAAGTATTTTATTGTTGTTGTTCTTATTGGCGGGTTCGCGACGTCAATTTCTTCTATTGTTCTTTAGAAAATATGAAGCAGGAACTAAATTAAGACAATAGGGATGGTTAATACAATGGGAAGGATTAATTTGCTTCTTTTGCGTGTCTGGGTGTCAATTTGTGGATGCACACTACGGCCTTAAACTAAGGCAAAGCAAAGGTAAATATTTCTACCAAAAATACAGTGCCGCTATTTTAAGGCACTGGTAATATAAATACGTATATTAATAAGAAAATGTAAAATAATATGCAAAGTTTGTATTTAGGTTAATTTGCACATGCAAGAGACAAAACCTCTTTAACAACAGATTTAAAAAGAAATAAAATAAAAATCTAAACTAAAACTGACAAAGGTTGCGTGATAGCGCCAAATATATTTCCGTCCCTAATGATGGCATATTTTATCTTTGTTACGGTAATAGTTCCTAATATATTTTATACTGTAGTAAGTTTAGATTTGATAAATGTAACCCATGCTTTAAAATTAAATGAGTGGAGTATTTTTCTACAGATTAAGCGAATGATTGCAGCCCAAAAAGAAATATGATGTATAGTTAGTTATTCCTCTATTGTGTGCACTCTTAAAATTTTATACATCTAAACTGACTTAAATTTGCTTGACCAGCACTGCTATTTTGATATATTTTTATAACAGTTATATCTTTTTGTTACTGCGTACTTTTAATCTCCGAATGGATTTTCACACCAAACGGCACACCATCCATACCTGTCGGCGAAATCGCATCTTCCTTTGGCATCAGCATCACCCTCCTCCATTTCCCCTGGGTGGCTGCTTGGCGAATGCTATTTACACTCCCGTTTGTGCTATTTTCACTCTCTCATTTGTGCTATTTCCACTCTCACTCCTGCTATTTCCACTCTCACTCCTGCTATTTCCACTCA
>LR142211.1:0-10846 GCA_900659605.1 Tisbe holothuriae | reverse complement strand
TCGACCCTTTCCTTCTGCTTCAACGCGTCCTCTTCAGGACCTCCGCCCTCAGGCTGGGACACATCCAAGAATATCGTTTTCTGGGTGGAGGGAGTCTCGCTCGGACTCACAGGCAAGTTAATTTAATACTGGAAATCACTCAAGGCTTAATAATACTTGAATTACAGGAAAATAGCTTAGGTTACGTTCTCATAATAATTTTGATACTATAGCTATGTTTGTCATAATAAGTTCCTGTCTGAAATAATACTGACCGAGAAGTTTTGGCAAATGTAGTTAGTAACTTGAAGAGTAATTGAAAATGTGGTGTAGTATATTAGCACAATTCAAATTGAATCATATAATAGGAATATTGTATATTTTATTTTATCAATGCAGTGCTAATTGCAGTAAATTTAGTATTTTTTTATATTTGATTACAGGCATCATCGGCATCATTGGCAACACCCTGACCTGTGTTGTCCTTGCCAAGATCTCCCTTAACAATGTGTTCAACCAGCTCATCGTCACGCTCTGTGTATTTGACTCCATGTTCAACGCATTCTCAATACTTGAGTATTCACTGAAGAAAGGTTTTCATGTGATCTCATACGCAACACCCGTGTATGTGGATATGTGGCCTAAGTTTACATATCCACTGACGAATATTACGTATTTGGCATCACTGTTTATTACATTGCATTGGCAATTGCCATAGAGAGGTACTCCCTTAGCTTTACTAGGGAGTGAGTAATATATAGTTTGGGCGGAACAAAAGTATATAAGAAAATATAATAGTGTATGTCCCTCCAGGCAAATGTTAAAGACTCTACGAGTATAAGCAAAGTCCACGTAGCGTGGTATAAAACTGAATAAATTATTTGTTATTTAGCCCAATACTAGGCTTTAAAAGTGTAGCTCTTTTACTTATTATTACTTTTGTCTGTACTTGGTTCTAACAATTAATTCTGGTGTGGACGCCAGATATATCATAATGATTCGTGCATTCGTGTCAATGACACGTCGGTACTTGTTGTAATGGAGACGATCTAATCGACTTCCATTGTCTGGAAATGTGAGGTCAGTCTAGTCTTTGTCACAGCAAATAAGTTTGACTGGGAATGGAATGTTTAGTATGTGAAACTTCTATGTAAGGGGGCCGATGTTTGATTCTCATCCCCGGTGGATGGATTTTTCAAGTGCGTCAAAAAGCTGCCACAGTCCCTCATGGACTTGTCCTAGTGGCATGCTATTGTAATGAACCTGACAAGATAGTGCCCTAAATTATATAAAGAGGGATGTATAGCAAATATTTTTTAAAGTTTGGATGGTTGGGGCCTAAATACATGTTGATGTCCTAACAAATGTCAAACACGTTAAACAACATGTTAGGTGGGACTTGTAATCACATTAATGTGTACATGTGTAAATTGGGTTAATTTTAATTAAAATATAGCAAAGTCATTTCGTGCAACAGCAAAAGCAACATGAGTAGTGACATTCATTAAGGACTCGAAAACTAATGAACTTTTAGCTGGAATTTCACAGATCAAGTTTGCAAGGTTTAATTACCAAGGTCTAGGTACGGAAACTCGAAATAGGTGTAATGAGTTACTTTGAGAATACTAAAAATAGACACCTACATGACAGAGTTCTCATTTCTTTTCACATTAAACCAGTATAAATAAATATAACTTACATACTCATTAAGTCTCATTAAAATTTTAGAGTCATTTTACATGCAGTATAGGAATTGGTTTGCTCCTTTTAATTTAGAGTGTATCAAGTATGCAACTGAAACCCTTTTTATCTACCATAAAATGTAACCTTGCATTTTTCTGACAACGTCTAAAAGTTACTTTTTCTCCTGTTTCCAATTCCCACTCTGGCAAATAACACGTAACCGGACCTCCTTCACTTGGAGGGGCAAAAAATAAATTGCTCCCCATCAGAATATATACTGCAAAATCACTACATAACTATTCCAACATATTATTGATAAAGTATAATATATTTAACATACTTTAGAGATGGATATCAATCTATTTTAATATATCAGATTTTGGAAATAACAAATAAATTATATCTATTTTGATCAGTTACTGTAGCTTGAAAGAGGATTGAATTACATTTATAGACAACAAATGAAATAACATAAGACAAGGTACATTTGTTTTATGGAGGGATATAAATAGTACATTATGTGGTTGTTATCTGTTGAGCTGAGATCTCTAGGGAAAGGGGAGGGAACATAATTTATACATGGGAATAATAAAATATAGATCGGCATTCCAAATGATAAGAAGCAAAAAGTGACATATATGTTTGTTCTCATTCTATAAACAGCTTGAAAGAAGCATTCAAAAGTGTCCTTTACATTTCACGTAGGCTTATAACATCAGTAGATTCAGTACAGAGCATAAGCCGTACATTCAAAGACTTCTTTGGCTCTTCTGAAGACCTTCAATTTTGGCTAGAGAGCTCTTTTCATTTGGACAGCCGAGATACGTACAATGCCATGGCATATTATGGTCGTCAAGAATTTTCCTTTAACATTCCAAATATTTTCCTTATATGATGTACTTCAGCAAGCCTAAATCCAAGCTTGACCATGTTAAATCCATTTTAAAACGGATTTCTGCATAACTGATGAGTGGGTAAGGCGATTTTTGTACAGAATGTAGGATAACCAGTCCTCTCCCTTTCCCTTGGGATTTATCCAAAAACGGTTATGATGGTAAAGACTGCTGTATTCTTTTTCTGACAAAGAAATAAGTCTTGGGAAAAGAATTGCATCAATCTGCTTATAAACTGGTATTTGTATAAATAATCTATAAATAACAACATTTTTAGATAATAATTACTTCAAATGCATTGCAATGAAATAAAGGCATAATGGAATAATTTGCTTGACCTGTTTTTTTTTTGTATCATTTTATCACTAGATGTAGTTACTGAAGTGGAACAAAGACATATAACCAGCAAAAGTATTGAAATCAGCCCCTCACTCTCTTTCCTTTTTAGCAAATTATGCCATTGATAATTTTATTCTATGCAATAGTACATAACTTTTTCCTTTGATGGTCTAATAACTGGCTTCTTCCATCTTTATGCAGCTTTACATGTATTACCATGCATTTCTTTCTTTCATTACTTTTCTTTCTCTCTCATGACTGCCAAGAAAAGAAAAGAAAGTAGAAAATGATGAAAAATGATGGATTTGCATCAGGGACTTTGCCCAACAAAAATACACAACTTTTTTATAACGCAGATAATATTATAATGTACAGCATACAATCTTCATAATATGTCTTATAACCCAGCTGGACTTGTAAGTAGTAACTTTTTCTTGTATCAAGATTATGTTGCAGTTGATTCATTTAAAAATAACGCTCTAAATACCGCCAAGTATGGTTTACAACTATATTTATTGCACAATTTAGTCGGTTAAGTCATGTAGAATACATTATATCGAACAAATATCCTAGAAAAGTCTACAAACTTCCTAGTGTGATGCGTCTGCTATGATTCACTAGGCCCAGCGTGATTCCCCTTCCAATGAAGGCTCAGAAATGATTGATAAGAGATATCAATGTAGTTTTCCTCTTCATGGATTTGTATTGGCGGGGTTTCCTTTCTACATTCAATGAATATTATTATGAAGGATTCTGATGAATAGGAACACTCTGATATTGGGTTAAAACATTCCGCCTGACCCTGTCATATAAGACATTCTGAGTTTAATACAAATTGTTTTAGTCAATGACTTGTGTATAAATTTAATGTCAATTCCAACATCATTAATTTGTGCCCAAAGGGATGCTGTACGGTATATGTTAATTTGTATTTGTTCCACAGTATCTCATTGTGTTATTATGATCTACAAAATATTATTAATTCAAACGAATATTTTGCAATGTCAAACGCACTTGAAAAATGGCATCCCTATGTCAGTCTCCAAATGGAAAAAGGGTCAGATTTCTCAACTTCAACTGCACTAAAAGGGAAAATAAATGTACCAAAAACGAAGAAACCAAAGTAGAACTTGATATATGATGGAAAAAATTGAGCTCACTTTTTTCGTCGTACTTTTAAACTGCTGTGCGATTAAAAATCAGGATCCATCAATTCTGCCTATTATTGACAAACTATACGCTAAATCTGGCTATATTTTTACATACGCCATTCTACTCCTAAGCAAAATACAAGCAATTTTTTGTTCTATGTCTCATAAGAATTCGACTACAGATATCCCCTTGGGAACAATAAAGAAACTTTAGAAACGAGGTTCAACTAATTATATGAGAATATCAAGAAGTTCAATGACTTTAGAGCCGTTAAATATTTACATATTCTTCAATCTTATAAAAGATCTGTTTGGTGCGGCTATTTGTCACTCTTGCCAACAATTTACAGTAGAATACTGACTCTATAACTGACTGGAAAGACTGAATTAGATTTTTAAATAATACATGTACCCCATTTTACGGTAGTATTAAGTATAAATATAACTTAACTAATACTATTTAAATACCCGTATGTTTAAACCCACAGTGCAGTGTTTCTGCCACTGTCAGCGTTTTCTCCTTTTTGAGAACAAAGAGCCTTTGGAAAGGGCGGATTCAGGCCTTTTCAAATTTGTTGACTCTCAGGTCATCAGTTTTGGTTGTGTGGAGAGGACAAAGAAAGAAAAGGAAGGAAATGAGAAACACTCGAATTGGGACAGGGCTTTAAGGGTTACTCTAGAATAGTTTAAAAGTGTAACTCAGTTTCTTGTTCTTTTCAAACAAGATGGCTACTTCTTAACTGATCATATTTGCTTGTGAAGTAATCATGCTCCATACTGCCTCATTTGACACTATTATTAATAACCCTTCAAAAACATTCTTCAAATTCCCCCTTTCATTTATCTCAGGATTTATGGTTTCTGATTATTTATCCTGCGTTTCTATTTATGGAAGAAAACGTATTCTCTAAATAGATCCATACCGTTTGTGTTAGAACCATGATTTGATTAAAACATTGTCACGGTATACTTTTCGTAGCCAAGTATACTCGTATAAGTAGGTTCAATGGATACATTATATACAATTAAGCTACTGTAGTTATGTCTCTTTCTTCAATTAAATATCAACTAGGAGCAGCTGCTTTTTAAAAGTGAATGTAAGCCACGCATCTTCAAATACATTTACGTAGAGACAAATTAATGAATTAACTGAATGAATGGGTTTGTTTTTAGATTTAGAGGGACGTAATGTGTTACGTATACAGTGCAGTGAAGTTAATGAAGTCCACTTGAGTATTTTCTCTCTTTGAAAAGTGCTCACTTTGCAAACTGGTGTCTGCAATGACGTAGGAAATGAGACAAAATATCAAGGAGCTATTTTGACGGGAACCAGCACGCAGTAACTCTTTATTTTATTTGTGAGGTTTTTTTTCTTTTTAAAGGGTTACAGCTTAATTTTGTAAGATAATAGTTTGCATTACGGAAATACCAACCTAGGTAATCAAGATCTGAATCAACTTTCATTGATCTGAATATTCTGAATGTACTAATTTTATACTCTAAACTTTGATAGCCATACCTGAATATTGGGGTACGCCTTCATATATAGGCTAGGCAGCATAGAGAAACCAAAAATCCCTCCTTCCTTCCATAGTTGACGTCCCATTTCCATGCGTCCACCTTTCATTTTATCTCCTCCACAAACCCTACTTTTCGGACTCGCTTCATTGTCTCCTTGTCACTGAATTTCATTTTGGCCTTCTTCTCGGGAAAAAGGCCAAACGAAACATTGGCCTAAATTTGCGATTTACAACTCAAGACGATTATAATTTATAAATGAGTTCCTTTACGCTTAAGGTACTCCGGTACTTAGCTGGAATACAACGTCCTCATTGGCTGAAATGATGGTAAATAGTTCCTTAGAGTTAAGGAACTGCTTTGAAATATTCTCTACTATTCTGGTGCATATTATATATTAACCAATGCCTAAACAACATATTCAAGAACTTTGGGCAATTTGTTCAGCAATTCGGAGTCTAAAGGGATTGCACGTAAGTTTGACCTACTACGTATGTTTGGCAGGGCAATCTGGAGGGCTGTATCTTATCTTGGTTCCCGCTTAGCAATGGTCAAAAGAAAAGACTGCAACAGGTTCACAGCTGCAATTTGTTCAAGGTAGCAATGAAATTGTTAAATCATTCTCGGAATTCCAAAGGGTGCCACAACAACGAACGCATTGGAAGATCAAATTCCGCGCATTCTTTGGATGGGAGGAAAATGTTATCATAGAAAAAGTTATTTATAGAGAAGTTTTAGAGAATTATAAGTAAAAGCAAACCATGTATGGGCTACGGTTACCGTATGGGCCAGTCTAACTTGTCAATGACATTAGGCATAATTCTACAATTTAAATTTTAGAACATCATTTATTTCTAATGCAATATTTTAATATATCATAGCTGCATAGCTATAAATAGAAATTTGCAAATAATTCAATGAAAAGGATTTGTCATTCGAATTAAGGGCAAAATTAATGGGGCAGTGCAGTGTTCAATTATTAAATCTATATGCACATTCAATGAAAATGATTTCTCATCGAAATAAGGGTAAATGGGGCAGTGTTCAATTATGTAATCTATAAATTTCCTGTTCCAGATACCTTGCCGTGTGCCACCCGTTCTTCGTCCACCAGGACCAGACAATGGCTCCCGCCGGGACCATGATCTCATTCAAGAAGCGGACGTGGCGATATCTCCTGCCAGCCGTCGTATTCGCCGTCATCATCAATGTGCCGAAATTCCTGGAGTTTAGGAACTTTATCAGGTAAGTGTCGCCGGACAATCTAGAATATATTAAATCTGGAGGCTGAGGTCAATTTTTGGTCACAATTTTTTCATGATAAACTTTATTTGCAGGCCATAAACAGTTGATTGTTTCTGGCAAAAATTGTAGATTTCTGTATAGTAGTTTTATGTCAATGTATGTCACATAATTGAGCAGATCTTCTAGTTGATTGCATAGAACATACTGCACGTTATTTGATCGTTAATAAAGTGACTCCAATTTGTTCATACAGATTAGTGGTTTCATACTGCACTGTCTTTATAAGTAAACGTGCATAAACAAATCCCTAGGCACTTAATGAAGCTCTCGAAATCCTGTACATGTACAACGTATTCTCTATGAAGAATAAATTAAGCTAAAGTACATACAGATAGCAGAGCCCAATTAACCTAGTTAAGAGCTAAATCCAACAGTTAACTAAGGCCATGCAACAGTGGCAATTTCAGGCAAGTGCACCTTAAGAAGATTCAGAAATGCAATTCACGTCTGCGGTTTGCGGCCAACTTCTAATGAAATGTTGACTCTGTAAAGTGCTAGAAGAGGAAACAGTCCAGCCAAGAAAAGGATTTTGCTTGCCAGGCAATTTATACTTTAGAAACAATTAAGGCAAAAACTACCAATGGAATAAAGGTGCCATCTGGCCAAAATTAATTAAAACCAATATATTTAGTTACTTCATTACACCTATACTTCATTGCACTTCTTGCCTAATTGATATCGTCAGTGACGCGGCCGACGTTCTTTAAAAATCCATTTTCTCTTTAATCGAATCAATAAGGAAAAAAATGCTCTTTAATGTTACTTCTCACATGCAATGGAGCGGAGATAATTTATAGGCCTCATAAATTGACAGAAAAAAGCCAGCTAGTAATTAAGCGGGTTGGACGGTCCTTAAATGCGGTTTTCTTTAAGGCAATCATTATGAAAACTGTTTAAGAAGAAAATTAATAATATCGTGGTTCGTATTCAAGGCTTGCCCTCTTTAAAGCACCAAAATTATTCTTGCTCGTATGACACCCGTTAGGTAATGGAGAATTTAAGCGTATTTGTTGCAAATATCAGAAGCAAATTTATTGCTTTGAAGTTTTATTTGACTAATATGATGAAGTTCAATAAAAAGAAGACGTTATTAGTAAACATACAGTTGTCATATTATACTATTGGGAAGAGCTTGGCAACAGTGCAAAATTGTTCAAACACAGACGGTGCAGACTGCTTTTTCCCCCGTCAGCCGTGTTTAATGTTTATGGCGTTAGATAATTCATAAGTAATGCAGAGACCCAAAAACATTAATTTGAGTAACTCCTTACAAATAATGAAATTTAGTACTAAGTTATAACTTAACAACAAAAAACTTGTCAATAATGTACATGGCAATAAATTTAGGGACCATGTGACCATATATGCTCTCTGTTTATCTTTAACGCTTGCCGCTCAATATAGGTTAAATATCTCTATATATTGATCATACATGTTATGCCTGGAAGAAACCTAAATGCGAGTCTTTGCGTCGGAAGAAACCTCGTACGTAGTTTGCTAAGTACGGATGCTAACAATATTTGAAGTCTTCCCCTTGGGACCATAAGTTAGATTGACCCCCAGTGGTATTATCATGTCTTAACAAGAATATAAAGACTATTGCCACTCAAAACAGTGTGTTTATTGCAGTATAGCTAAGAACAACATCATTTATACAGTACAACATCAAAACACATACCAAGAATTTACCACTTATGTGGAATATGCTATAACTCAGCATTAAGGAATCTATTTAGACAAGTGTATGTAATTTATCAATAGCTAATTAGCGGATTGATTAATTAATACTTGTATTTTAACTGTAAATTACGTACAAACAATCATAATTTAAATACTCATTTAAAGGTGGCCGGCAACATCCTGGGATGTGGTTTGATATGGTACTGTAGATTTATAGCTCACACAATCAAAGCTGATTCATTCCAACCGAAAACTATTGTGTCTAAAATCATCCCCATTGCAAAATGGAAGAAGTGCAAAATCAAAGCAAGTTGCTGGATGCAATGCTGAGTTGCTGACTTCCGGTGAATTAGAAGAATACTTTCTCATAATGAAGGCTTATTATCAGAAACATTGTAAAATTGCAGAAAGTGCACAGCTGCATTCAATTACAGAGAAGGGAAGCATTATTTCCTTGCATTTTTCCAGTGTTTAGTATAAATGATATGTTGTCTCCAGAGTGTGCCTTAAAGCCTTTATTTGATTGGACATCAATCTGCAGTAGCTTGTAGTAAAATGAGACAACATAGCGGCTGTCCAAATGATATGAGGTATCTACCCAAAATTGTAGATCTTCGGATGAGCCAACAAAGACCTTAAATATAGGTTTTATATTTTGTAATGATACTATACAAGTATATAAGAGGTTAAGAGCTCATTCAAGTGGATATTTCATGATTTGGCACCTTTTGCTTCTTATCATTTGGACAGCTGATAGTTAGAAGAACATATGTATTAATAAATTTCCTTTTCAGGGAGGTGAACAACCAAACCTACATCGAACCCACCGAACTCCGGCTGGACCCCGACTACCAGTTCTACTACATCAACTGGACCCGGATGATCCTCACGGCCTTCATCCCCTTCCTCATGCTCTCCTACCTCAACGGTCGGATCATTTTCCAGATCAGGAAGGCGGAGAAGATTGCGGGCGCGCAGAGGGTCAGTGATGTGAGGGAGAGAGTGAAGAATACTGTAGAATTATGGATGTGTGATTGGAGCTCTCCTACATGGAATCAAATGAAAGAAAACATCCAGAAAACTTCCGGAAAACTTCTTCCTTCCTTCCCCACCTTGCAATGCGTGAGTGTGTGCTGGGGAGGAAGGAAAATGGCATGAAACTTGAAAACTGCCTCTCTTACAGGAAGTTTTCTGGTAGTTTTCTGGAAGTTTTCCCAATATGTCCCTCTTTCCTGCCTGTGTAGAAGAGCTCTTAAGTGTGATTTATAGAAGAGTACTTATCGTAGTATTTATAGACTCTCTTATCTAAATGTGCGATTATTTTCAGGAGTGCTTATCATTTAATGTAATAATAGCCTTGGTTTCTATCTAACATGTTAATATATCTTTGCATTAGCAACAACTTTTGTTATTAATATTGTTGCTACCTGGCACATTTGTGCAAAACTGAAGCCCAATCTATTGTATACTTAAATGATAGTGGCATGTACAGTAAACTTTATGTAGTTCGCAATTGTATCTTCTTTTCATGCTTAATTGATAAAATGAAAAAAAATTCAATGTATCAAAGTTTTATTGCACTTGTACAGTAGAAAGATATTTTACTTCTATGACACAATGAATAGACTGCCAAAAAGTGACACTCTAAAGCACATTCTTTCTTCCTTTTTATTTGCATCTTGTTTTGAAGAGATATGACAAAAATACTTCTTTAGTCAGGGTCACATATTATTATATTTTCATCCAGAACAACACTGATGACGTCAAGACTGACTGTGACGTTCTAAATCATGGTAATTAGTGTTAATTAAATGTAATTAGTTGTATCAGATCACAATTATATTTGGGTCAGACAGAGTAATGATGCAGGAAAATTGGTCGTGTATCACATGGATGATGACATTAATAATAGGATTATACTTATAGGATGCATAGTACGGACTATTTACTAAGAATACTCAATTAGTTTTAATGTTTTACTATGTTACGACGTCGTGTATATGCGCCCAAGAATAGCCGGTACGCGGAACCTCTGTCTAACACTGACATAATATAAAATTCGTATAGCAATGACGATATACTCGAATATGATACCGTAATATGTGTTATTTGTAATGGAAGTACTGATAAAATACAATTGACCTGTGTAAATTCGTCTTTTTAGCTTTGGTACTTGTGGCGCCCCCTTTGTTATCCTTCCTTTTGGCAGGCTCAAAATCTGCCCAGCCAGCAGTGCAGCTTGTTATTGTTTTTGTCTGTCCAGCAAACTCAGTCTTCAGCCAACTAGGCCAAGTTTTG
>LR142210.1:0-10863 GCA_900659605.1 Tisbe holothuriae | reverse complement strand
CGGTCCATCGTGGCCGAGACGTGTCGGACGCCGAGAAAGATCAGATGCAACACGAAGGAAATCATGTCGACGCCGATCTATGAGGTAACATTTCAGCTTTCTCAACATCCGGAAAGTAAAATGATTACTGTGACCCCACATAGAAATATTCATGAGGCAATTAATTCAGGGCAAATTAAATCTACATTCGTTAGAGCTAGCTTTAAGTGCGTACCCAAATGAATTGAATTTTTTTTTTCCCTTTTTGAAATATTCTTTTGAGTCTGGCCTTATAATTAGGTACAAGTAGCTTTGAAGTCGTCCAATGAATTGAATTTAGCCGCCCACACAATTCAAGGCCATAATGCTTTAATTTAGTCTTTTGACTCTTTTCTACATCCTACGAGTATAATTTCGACCTTTACTTACATAAGAGCTTTGATGATCGTTCGTTGGTGCGTTCGGAATAATTTGACCCATTGAACTAATACTCAATATTTCATTTTAGGGTCGGTTTCATCAACTCACATGCACATTAGTGGCGGCAAGGGATCCATACATTACTATCAAAAGATAAACCTCTGGAGTACGACCATTAACCTTGTAATCGCTATAAATATGTAAATATGACGACAATACAAAAAAGAAAATTTAGTTTATTTTTGTATATTTAATTTAATCTATTCCAATCATGTTCGAGTATTCGTGTCCAATCAGAGGACATAGCTGACGACGTTGGATGTGACGACGATGACGACGTACATCGCGCCGAGGAAGAACAGGAACTCGGGAGTCATCTGGAAAGGGTTTACCTATCTATTAACATATCTAAAGAACAATTATAATTATATATTCTTACCTTTTTATTGTGCTATTGGAAACGTCCGACTGATTGTGCTGAGTCTATTCTCTGCTATCCGGTGAGACAGGTAGAAATAATGTAGCTCTCCAAGAACCAACGGAGAAATTCCTCCACTGACAATCTGTGCAACACGTATACACATGACAGAAGTACACTTACGCCTTTTTTTACCTGCCACATACACTGTTATCATATATATAACAGTAAAAGGGACCGAAATTTAAAGTCAACTGAAGACTACTATCAAAGTCATGAAATATGTCAGAAGACAACTGAGCTAAAGCCTACAATAAGAGCAGTGAGTAATAGCCTAAAACGCCTTCATGATTGTTTAAGAGTTTTAAATTGAGCTGCCTGTTTTGTGTAGTTCCAGCCTTCTAGGTAGGTTGCTCGCGGATTTCATATATGTGTTAAACACTTTAATAGATTTGTTTAACTTTGTCTATCATACAAATATGGTTAAATAAATACCACACTTGGTAAATGAAGCAATTTCGATAAAGCACACTTGCATAACTTGAGCCTAAGAGAGCGCTCGGTCCCAAAGGGAAGAAAAGGCTGTTGTGACATTTTGACCCCTTGTCTCTTCTTCCCGGAAGGAATGGACGACAAGAAGAAGGCGGAAGATTATGATAGAGGTGGAAATTTAATGTTTAAGCAAGAATCAGGCACTTTTATGATAATGAGGATAATCGTTATGGACTAAAAAATCTAAATTACGGGGTTAAAGAGACGAATACATATTTTATAATGTTCGAGCCCTGTTGTTACTGTACAGGTATCGTCCCTTTCTATTGTAGATAACTATGCTTAGATCAATTATGTTTCATAACCGTCCTTTTGTTATTTTCCAAAGAGGTCAAATTTTGCCGCAATGTTTTGACTTCGGATGAGATACAAAGAATAACTTAACTAGAGATGAATGAGAAAAATGGACAGTAAAGGTAAAAAAAATAGTCATGATGGGTGTTTCTTCATGATATTTTTTGACAAATACAAAATTTTCATGTCTGGTCAGTGCATGTAACATATATTCTCCTGAAAAGCTAAAATCATTTTGTTCATTGTTATTGGAATCGTTAGTTTTGTCTTCTAATATTCTCATAAACCCCGGTGCACTTCTATCCAACTTTTGGCATGGAAAGCATATTTTTCCTGGGCTTATAGCTATGTCGGTCTGGACCACAAGGAAGCAGAAGAAGAAATCATAGAAAGAGCAAGAAATGAATGACGTCATTGAGGTGGAAAGACCAAACAGCAAACAGCAATAAAACTATTCTAAAAAGACTATTAAATAAGTTATAAATGTACGATGTTAATCCCTTGTGCGCTTATAATTCAATTTAGGAAATTGCATAATATCTATTAAGATAGTGTATGGCAATTTAAACTTACCGCGGGTATCCTTCTCTGCCATGCAAATTGTGCTGTTTTGTCTCTTCTATACTCCTGTATATCCATTATTATCCTAGCCCTGGAAGTGACCTTTGCGTGCAAATTGGAGACTGCCGAAGAAAAGTTGTTCTCTGTCGGATCGCTTCTATGGCCAAAATGGACGAAGAAAGAACTGTTTCTGGAGTGAAAGGTCCTGACAGTATAGGCATGACCCGTGGAAGACATCTCTCCATCTTTGCGACTTCCATGGCGTGATCTTATTAAGAATATCCAGCACAAACTAGATCTTGTATTGATGTATTTCTACAGTGTAAAGGATATGATTCAACACAAGAATTGCTTCAATTGTATCGGAATTCTTAAATTAACTTGCTGTTTGCGTCTTCTAACCAAGTCGGATATAAACTTTTAATGCTAATAACACTGTCTGTCTGTACCATTGTTAATCCAACATTTTACAGGCAAAAATAATTATAAACAAAACAGACGAGTGAACTAATCATTCATTAAGAACTCCGTTATTAACACTATTTTTAGTTGAAATGATGTACTTTAACCTCTGGATGGATCCATTTTTATCTGCAAAAGGTGGCAATGGGAACAAAAGTCATTTCCGATTGAAGAGGAAAAAGAAAGGTCGAAATGAATGGGAGCAAGAGACAGAAATTGAGACAGAAAAGAATGGAAACCTAGTCTTCAATAACAAAAGTGATAAAAGTACACTAAAAGACTCCATTCAAAGATAATATAACGTTTAAGATAGATGGGGAAGCCAAATATGTAATAAGGAGACAGTTCGACAGTTGTTCTCGAGAGCCCAATCTTTGATTGCAGTTGGCCCTTTCCAAACATGACTGACTATTGTATGAGATTTTTCCATGTACATGCTAACAAATCATAATTACAACCGCAAACAGAGGGTTTAAAGCGCCTTTCAATCAGGCGTGAAGGCGACATGAGGTTCTACTTCATCTAAGGCATTCCATCAAGTAAAAATAATGCAAAACAATCAAAATGTAAAGAATTAGGACTGTTCGGAAGCTTACATAACACTTTTACTCACCCCGTGTTGTGCCTTTCCACCGTCTCTTCCCGGATTGTTCCTTTTATGCCCCCTCTTTCTTTCGCCACGGGCCCCCGGCCTTGATCGCGTGAAAGAGGACCTCAGACTTCGACAAACGCGGCCGCCGATGAAGGAAAGAAGAAAAGACGTTTTCGCTTGCTTATATAATATTATTTTTCTTCTTCGTCTTCTATTGTTTCAGTCAATGAAGCAAGGCTGGCAAGAACAATAAGAAGAGAGGTAAAGGTGGGAATAATATAGTGAAGTACAAAAGAAACGTCGGTTAATCGTACACTAAAAGTACAATTAAGAGGTCAAAGAGTGGATTTTTGCAGCAAATGGGCCCACTTTTCGATAATAAGTAACGCACATAAACTTAATATCCTGTTGACTAAACGCCTTTTGCGACATTCTCATGCCATTTCACCATTTATTCCCATCCTATTTGCTTGCAATAATCCATTTTAACCGAGTAGATGGACAAAGAGGCTGCTGTCAAAATGTGTTAAACCGAGTGCTCACATCCGGCTGCAAAGTGAATATAATAAACAATTGTGTGCCTGAAACGACGGAGTTATTGCTCAATTACAAAATGGAGGAGTTGGCCACGAAATATACGCCACAGGAGCTTAAAGTGAGTGGGAGGAGTTACTCATGACTTACTACTCGTATTTACATTTCGTACTGCCTCTCCATAAAATTACATTTGGAATTACGAGTATTTTGCGACTTAATTTTTGTTAGTAACCCACTATTATAATTACACCCTGGCAAGGGTATAGAGAAAGGCACCCTGGTACCACTTACAGTATATTATATTCAGAGTTCATTTTAGCTGTTTGAGATTTAGATTCATGGGCTAAATAGTTCCCTGGTAACGGCTTAGGTATATTTTGAACGAACACGATTCTAAGCATACATTCATTTATAATTTATTTATACATTGCAATATAATAAAAATGGGGGAAATCGGCGGAAATGGGGAAAATACCTCTCTGGGAGGCTAATAAGTACGTTTTTATTGCCTAAAATATCAGAAAAATAAATCAGTAAAGCTCTTTTCGACTAAATAAAACGGTAAAACATTTGACTATTTACCGAAATATATCATAACGATCATTACTTTTGGAGTTGTGGATCAAAATAACCAAAAATAACTAATTAAATCCTTATTTCGGCAGATGCCAAAAGTTAGCATCCTTGAACACTTTCATTCAAAACTTTTGTGAGCATTAAGATTGCCTTTCCAGGACATCTTCGAGGAGATGGACTGGGACAAGAACGGCTTCATCACGCCCGTAGAGTTCAAGTCGTACCTGGAGGGGCTGAAGAAGGGCGAGGAGATCTCCACGGAGGAGGTGCTCGAGGCGTTCGACACAATAGACACGGATGGGAGCAAAAATATTCAGTGGGAGGAGTTCTTGGTAAGAATTGAGGCCAATTACATACCCTAGTTATAGAGAGGCTTCTACTAACCACCACATTAGTAGGTGACAGAGAGAGCCATCATCACTTGCTGTGACTTAGATTCTCTCAGCCTTAGGCCATTGGTGCCCGCACAAGTAGTTTAGTAGCTACCAGCTCCAAATTGAAATTTATTCTGGGAATGACGTATTTTGCTTTGAACTGACCGGAATTTAATCCTTCATTACCGGAGAGGGTCGAGGGGGAGGTTAATTGGGTAAACGTCAAACCTCCCCCGTGTGAAGCTTCAGGCGGGCTGCCTGGGAGAAATCATAAGCAAAAACTGAGGCATTCTGAGCTGCCAGCTAGCTGGAACTCAGCCTCATAAGCGAAGGCGGGAAAACGGGGAAAATTCAACAAATATCCTACACGGGGGTAACCTTAGTATTATATAGGCCTTGGTCTGGACGCACCCTTACACTTATAGGCCTTGCTCGAAACACTTGTTTCATTACCCGCATTTTCCTCCTTGAGGGAAACGACAAAGAATGATTTCCTAATTTCATGAATCATCCAGTCCCCTACAACTTTCTTGTCCAGTCCTTTTCTCCGTTTAGAGCTGCTCATATAAGTAAAAGTCAAATATTAAAAGGTAAAGAGTCTCTATATAAAGGTTCGGTAAACTACTTGTTACTAACTTTTTTTTTACTTACTGGATCGCCTCTGGCCTAATCCCCGCTGCTATTAGTTCATGGCTTTCAGTTTATTCAAGAGTAATACCCTTTCGGGTTCATCCACCAGTTTGCCTTATGGCTTATCCTCTATTATGGACAGTGTCCCCAAGTGGCGCTGCGGTATTTTCCCCGCCGTTTTTCCGATTTTCGGCGGGACGTTTGGTGCCATCTAGAAGCGATTTTTGGTACTGCACTTTTCTCGGCATTGAAGCGGTGTGCGTGTCTGAGTGTATGCACGTAATGCGTGTATTATTAGAAATGGAAAAATTAATGTCGACACTTGTGAAGTCAGTTTTGTGCAGCCTTTCGTAGAAAAGACTTTTTCCAGTACCGGATTGCAATGAAATAAAACTAGCAACATTTAATTTGAGTAAAATGTACAATTAAATAATTACGGATGTATTTTACCTTTTCGTTGACACTACAAAAAATATTACAATTTCCACGATCGATATGAATTGACGTTGTTTCTTTCTTTACATGATCTTCTGAATGAATTGTAACGCCTGAGTATTGGTAACTGGATGAGACAACATTATCATTTTCAAAAAGTACCACAAACTTTTTATAACACCAATCATATAAAACAATTATTCGTTTCCAAACTGGCACTATCACGCACAATTCATGATAAAAGTAGATAAATTCATTATTCCCTCACGGAGGACCTTTATAGTCCCACCTCATGTAGTGCTATAATCATTTAAAAAAAAATAAAAAGTATTAAATATATGTATTAAAGAACAGTTCTTCATTGGGCAAGCTCATTATTTCCCGACGATGGTAAGATTGGCTTCATCTTTCGACCCAGTTCAAACTGAATGCCGCCCTTGAAGTCTTGAATGTCAGTCTTGAAGGCGGAGGAGGAGGAGGAGCCGGCGGCGGCAGCAGCGATGCCCAGAGGCTGCAGCGTGGGCGCCAGGCTCAGGGTGTTTGAGGAGGCAATCAAAGGGCTGCCACCAGCGATGGAGAACACGGGGCCCACGGCGGTAGCCACTGGGGTCATTGTGTTCGTCTTGAGCAGAGTCGTCGTCCCTACGGGCGCCAGTGCACCGCTGACGGGAACGCCGTTTCCTCCGCGCTGCTGTAGGTTGTAGTTCATGACAAACTTGTTGCCAGCAGCGATGATGTCTTGAGTGCCGGCCACATTCAGAGACGCCACCTGGGTGACTCTGGGCTGTGGCTGCGGCTGCTGCCGCTTTAAGAGGACGTTGGTCTGGAGCAAACTTTGCTGTTGTTGGGCCTGCTGAGGAACAATTTGGGGAGCTCCTGATGATATTACGTTGTTGCAATTCAGTCTCAGCTCGTTCAGCCTGTTCTGGGGCCGGATTCTGTGGAAGCCACCCGCAGTGATGGCAACCCTGACCACCTTCCTGGTGAGAAACTGGCTCCGATTTGTAAGTAATATCCCACCCATCCGGCGGACACCCAAAGTGCAGATGGCCAGCGGCTTTGGGTGATCGGTTGTATAATGCAAATTCTCATCTGCCTCGCGCCCAGTGGAGGATAGCAGTGACCGCTTTGCTCCGTTTGCCTTCGCTACAATCAGCGAGTTGGCTTGGACAGGCCGAGCTGGAGATGGACTCCAAGAGGGGGCCCGTTTCACTCCCGTGGTCACAACTGCTGCTGGGTGTTGGAACCGACCGGGTTCAATTGCGTTAAGAACAGACTCGACTGCTGAGGTATTGAGAGGAGGCTGGGGCATGTTACCTGTGGGCGTGGTAGCAGGGGAAGGGGTGGTGGCCTGCATTCGCGCGGCGATGGCCAAGGCCTCCTTGTTCGCCTTGTGCGCAGCAACTAAGTCATCAAAGGACTTGCTGCGCCCTTCAATCTTCCGCTTTAGCAACACAGAGTGGGATTTGCAAGTGAGCGCTCTGGTGCAGTGGCGTTTGCTGTCATTGTCCCAGACGCCACAGTGCCGATCAGGGTGATATTCGCGCTGCGGTTTGCGCACTTCCTTCGTGTTAGAACTGCTTCCCTTCTTGCCTGGACTCGTCTTCTTCCCGGAAACGACAGGCAAACTGCCGGCTGTTGCTGTTACAGGGGTGGACGAACCGAGCATATTGATCACTGGCGGATTGAGCGGGAGATTGGGTCCCGCAGTCGCCGGGTTACTGTTCTGAACCGCAGCCCCGAGCGTGGGCGGCCCACTGGCATCGGCCTCTTCCACCATCGCCAGCAGGTCGCTCGACATGGCGTGCGAAAGAGGCGCCGAGTCCGGGATGCTGATCACGTTGTTGCTGGTCGTGCTGTCGGCCTCCTCGGCATCGTCCAGAGACATGGAGACGAAGGGCGTCGGCGTGGACGTGGTGGATGACATTGAGGACGAGGGTCGCGTGGGCGGCTGCTGAGACGCGGACGAAGCCACCGACGACGGCGGGGGAGGAAACGAGTCCACGTCCATGCCATGGGAGGTGGAAGAGGAGGCGGAGACGGAGTCTAGCACCGGTTCCTTGACGGGGAAGCTGGGCAAACTAAGCGTCTTCTCCCGCAGCAGAGACTGCGACTGAGCGCTTGTAGGAACTGGGGGAGCGGTGCTGGCGGGAGCACTGCCCGAGGCCGCCGCGGCTGCGGCCAAATAGCTGCTGGTCTCTTCTTTGAGCAATTCCACTGTGCACGCCCTGATCCCTCTGCGCGATGATGACTTGGACTTGCCTCCCGATCCGGAGGCTGGCGCTCCATGGCGGTTTCTATAGTGGCTGTGAAAGGCTTCCAATTTGACGTTTTTACCGCATGTTTCACAGACCACGAGCACAAGTTCGTCCTGTATTGGGCACAGGCCGAATGTCTTCATTTCCTTCTTTGGAAGCTTCATCGTGTCCTCCGAGGGCGGCATGTGCACGGGAGTGGTCATCCCGGAGGGCGTCGAGAGGGACGACGACGAGGATGAGGAGGACGAAGACGAGGATGACGACGCCTCCGCAGCCCCATCTTCGGCCAAGGGTGGCCAGTTGGACCAGCTCTTGCCGAGGCAGTTTGCAGCCATGACTGCGCACAACCCGGAGGAAAAGAAGGTGTGAAGCTGAAAGTTAAATAAACAATTGGATTTAAGTTTGATCCAAGAAAAATATAAAAATAACTAGGTTTCTTTTTATTCGTTCACAGCCTGGATCAGGACAAAGTTATGAGCAGACGCTGCCGCCACTCTCTCAAACATCCGTTCGCAGCCTAACTTAAGAATATGCGCCGGATGCTTTTGGTCCTCCGTGGAGTCATTGCCACAGTTTCCATGCTCATTCCACCCCCAGGTACACAACGATCGACGATCCGCAGCTATGGCGACACCATGCTCAGATCCGGCACACACACTCTCAAAGTCTGGAGGATGCACTCGACCAATCGGAGCTTCGTCCTGCCTTCCCAACTGGCCGTAGCAGTTCCGGCCCCAAGACTTGAGCACTCCACTATCACTGTTAAATCCCAGCACGTGCGTCCAACCGGCGAACAAGTGTGTCACGCCCCCCACGTTGACAACACATGGCGCTTCAATGATATTCCCAGAATCTCTTGCTCCGTTCACTTGGCCGTATTTGTTATCACCAAACGCAATGACTTTTCCACTGGTCGTGAGAACGACAGAGAAATATTGTCCGCAGGCAATGTCCTTGATGGGATCGTCAAGATTATCATCGCCGCAGAGAGGTATGGACACTGGCGAGAACTGGCGCTCAAGGCCTCGGCCAAGCTGACCCTTCTTGCCGCAGCCACTGCCGAACAATCTGCCGTCTGCACCCAGAAACAAAGTGTGCCGCAGCCCACAGCTGACCTTGACGATGCCTTGAACGCCGGCCACTTTGGTGAGACCCCGAACGATCTTGAAGTCCCTTCCCAGTCCCAGCTGTCCGAAGGCGTTGGATCCGGTTGCGAACACCTCTCCATCCGCCGATATCGTCATGGTCCAGTCCCAGCCGCAGGAAAAGCTCCTCCAGGCGGGGGATGCCGTAACGGCGCAGAAGGTGTCGAGGCTTTTGAGGTCGTAGCTGCGGCTGCACTGCCCACGATGGTTCCACCCGCAGGTCCAAAGCACGCCGCCGGCGTCCAGAATACACGAGTGAGCCCCGCCACCACCCAGCTGTTTGATGGGCCCCACCATGTCCTTGGGCAAGGAGACGGGCACGGGCACAGGCTCCTGCTCAGAGGTCGTCCCCAGGCCGAGTTGCCCACTGCTGTTGGCGCCCCACGAGAGGAGCTGCGACTGCTGGGTCATGATGTCCACGGTGGCAATGTTGGGGAAGACAGGCTCGTTGATCCACAGGCACGACAGCCACTCACTTCAAAGCGCACGAGGGCTCGATGCAAGCGCAGGGCGCAGGCAGGCAGCAGAGCAGGCAGCTCAGTGCGCACACTCGCGCACGCACGCACGCACCAGCTCTCACACTCACTCACCCCGGAAGGGCTTGATTGTGTCTTTTAAACAGGCACATGGGAGGCAGGAAGACCCTCAAAAACACGAGTCACAAACCTAGTCCAGCAAGGTCGCAAAGTCCACCTCTGGGATGCCCTGAGGTTCATCTGCCCTCGGCGACCCCATCTGGTTTAGAAACCACCCTAGCAGCAGCTTCAGCTCTCGATTGAGTCTCGTCTGCAGAGCAGACTCAGCAGAGCTACAGCTATCTGCTGAGCAAGACTCGCTGAGCTGCTGCTGGAAGGCTGCTCTGGCCGAGGAGACTGAGCTAAAATCTTGCTCGCCACTCACCTCATCAACTTGCTTTTTGCCGTTCTACAAACACAGCTCTTACATTGTATTGGTCATAACTTAAGGCATAACGACAGTAATATTAGCCTTTAAACTTTAAAGCATCAGCTGGGTGCAGTCGTCACTTTTTTAAGCAAGCAAAACCTCGATTTTTTTGGTGTTTCTTGCTGAAAAATGCTTTTAGTGCCCTCTAGTTGCTCTAGTTGGCAAATTATACATGTAAATCAATCATTCCTGCAAAGGAGCAAAGGAGAAAATAAAAGAACTCCTGCTCATGGATTCGATTCAATAAAGAAGTATTATTAAGTAACAAAAGTAAATAATCATACCAAATATACAGGGTGTTTTTATATAGTGTAATATTCTAAACAGCTATATCTTCTCAGCACGAGCCTTTAGAAGGTAGCTTATGAAGTCAAAAAAGTTTTGAAAGAGTGGGAAATTTTATTTACATTTGCCATAATAACCCTTTAATTTTTAATATAAATGAGTTAATTGACTTTAAATTCCAGCTACTTTTCCAGTATTTTACTATATAATCAAAATTGTCAAGAGACAAAAACAGCTATTTGGGTACAAAATGACCTTATATTAGCTTCTATGTAGTTTAAAGGTGTTCACAAACCATGTTTTAGGCATTTGATGAAAAAAGTTTATTCATATAACCTATTTTAAGACATTTTGATTTTTTCATATTTTTGAGCATATTTGCATCTGAGAGATGTGGTTA
>LR142209.1:0-10862 GCA_900659605.1 Tisbe holothuriae | reverse complement strand
GCAGTGTGGCTATCAAGCTTACAAATGGACGTTTTTCTCAGTGTTAGGATATCGACACACTGTAAGAGTGATGTTGTGTCAATACAACTTTACATTCAAGAAACTGCCATTTCTAGAATTCGCATAAAGGAGCTGCGTACGTTTCGTGGAGGAACTTGACTAAATAGAGTGGTAGCACTACTCGTAATATGATCTTAGTAGTACTCTAGAGATAATAAACTCCGACCGGTATAAGGTAAAAGAAGCGCGCGTTCGTCGCTTCTCCTCATAACCCCCACACAATTTGCTACGACGCGGCTACTTCATACTCTTGCTTTGAACATTTGCTTCTTCTACTCCTCAGAGTGGAAAACAGGCGCGGACGTATACATAACGCTAGAGAGGATGAAAAGAGAATAGGGAAATACGACGCAAACAATTTAGACGCTCTAGAGACACCAAAATGAACCGCGCGGGGACTTGTAAATTTTTTTGAAAAACACAAGAGAGAGGTTTATTTTCGTTTATCTTCCAGTCGAGCCAAATCCTGAACTACCACGAGTGGTAGTGGTTGTAAATTCCTTCACCAAGGTCCACTCAAGGTCGGGAGTCTTAAGCACCAGTAATTGAGCCACACGGTCAAATTGAGCAAAGGCCAGGGGTGCAGAAGTGGTGTTACTCATTATCACACGTAGCGGTCCTCTAAAATAGGGTTTAACTAATATGTTTAAAAATAACAGACTCTTGTTTATAAACCTGTAGTCGCTGTCAATAACGCCTCCGCGGACGGACGCACCTCTCATTGCAAGGCCCGAACGATCCTTAATTAAGCCTACATAACCAGGCTCCAAGGACAAGGCAATACCAAGGTTCAACGGAACGGTGCTGTAGGCGGGAATGACAGTGCTCTCTACTAAGTAAAGATCCCACCCGGCCGCGTAATCACTGCCCTGCGTAGGGATTAAAGCATTGGAATCTAATTTTAATATTTCGAACATGCTGGCGTTTATTCTCAAAACAACTTTGTACAAGTTACTCCAACGACTGGCTCTGAGGCTCCTCGTCAGCGCTTGCGGATTCATTCGCCAAGGAAGACGCAGGTACATATTCAACTTCAAAGCCTCGGTGGCGACTGGCAAGCACCATGTGACCAAAATGAGTGTGCTCGCGCAGGGTGTAGGTTGCCGCAGATTGATTGAACACCGTTGCATAGACCTCTTCCATATCCTCGCTGTTGTCCATCATCACCGAAGACATGCTCAGACCGTAGTCAGCGCTAAAGCTGGGAAGGAGGTGAAAGGTTGCCATCACTTCCGAGGGAAGCTGGATCTTGTATCCCAAGGTTAGTACGGAACGACCGCGAGCTTCAATTTTTGTGTCTTTTTGAGCAACAAGCTTAAAGACAACGTCAGATGTAGGGTCTGGAAAAAAATATATATCAAGATATCCATACATCGAATACGACATAAATTACCAGAACGCGGTAATTGATCTTCATTCCCCTCGCATAAGGTGGCAATCCTGACAATAGGAGTCATGATGTAGTAACGTAATGCGGCTTCGACCATGTATACTTTCACAATGATCTGCACGGAGTGGAGGAAGGTTTAAATATATACGTTTACACGCCCGAAAGATTGCGCTCTTTATTTTCCTCTGTTTTGTATAAGATACAAAGACTAAAAGGGGCAAGACAGACAAACTTTTACCATGGACGTGCCTGTGTGCCATTCTTTTTGCTGTCCACAGGTCTCCTTCGGACAGTCTTATATGCATGTGGAAGATTTTTGTAAACAATTCCAGTGTCGTAAATATATTTCAACAAGGAAGGGTGCTCAGCCCGATACGATATTTAAGTGTAGCTCAGGATTTACAACTCAAGAAGAGGCTGCTAATTTCATTGTGGAAAAAGAGTTGGACAAAGTTCATCCAGTTTGCCCCAATTTTGTAACGGACGAAGGTTATTCGCTGCGTAAGTGCTTGTACACAGAAGGAAGGAACTCGTGTGCAACATTTACAAGACTTACGCATTGTTATATGTGTCAGTGCCCAGTGGAAAGTATTCAAAATCAACAATGCGGTACCGCCACACTATGTTGGACAGTTGAGTGGCAAGAAGGTCCTCATTGTATGCAGCATCCGTTAACCTTTTTCATTACGGAGAAGAGGTGGAAGAAAGCTGAAGAGTTCTACAAGAAAGTGTTTCCAAAAAGTGACGACCAATGGCTTCCCTTTTTCCGCGAGGATGCTTCGAACAAGATGATTGCAGAACCATTTCTGACTAAAGAATGTATTCCCTTTGTGGAGAAGAGAATGAGACTATTTAAAGAAGGCAGAGAGTCTGTACTTCCGGCCCTTCGATTCAGCGCAGATAAGATTCGAAGCTTACAGGCATCGCTCAGCGCATCAACGACAAAGACGGCGAATGAGATGGATATTATCATGTTTAATTTGAGTCAGATATCATGAAATATATTTCGGTAAAATATTACTTTTAATTCTTTGAACTTCTTTGATCATGTAATCCGGGTTGTATAATTGATTCCAAATAATACACGGCAGTTTTCCTTCGCAGAATACTAGACGATAGAGATTGATGGTTGCCCATGGCATTTGGTCGTCGTAAACCATTATCTTCTTAATTTCAGTTTTTGAACTTCCAAAGTTCATTTTAGAAGATCCTCTAATTTTAAAGCATAACTTATTTCTCAGTTTATTTGCGGCCAAGTGTTTCAGAGATAAGGGCTCTCGACTAAGAAAAGTCAACATTTTCTTCGTAAAAGCTTGCGCATATTTACAACTTGTGTCAATCTTCAATGCTCGAAAACCAAGATAATGTAATGCGCAACATTTGAAGCTCCAGATTTCTATTTGATTACTGAGTGGAATTTCGGGCATATGAGCCCAGAGATGGGACATTAAGGTTCTATGACAATTGCGGGGACACATGCCCAGGGATGCTAGTTTAATCAGAAATTTATAGTCCAAAGATTGGAATGCAGATATCCAAAAATTCCCACATTTAACTAATGGCGTGTTTACATGAGCAAGCCATAGCCAGAGTCGGTCTAAAATAATGTGCGGTGTCACAGTGTTTTCCAGGCATTGTAGGACGGATATTAATTTAATGTTATCAGTATTGAAGCAGAAATTTTGATTTTTTAAATACGCTTCCAGCATGCTGTCAGTTCCTTGGGAAAAAAGATCTCCTAGAAAAGTAGCTTTTTTAACTTTGAAAGTGCAATTTTGCAAATGTAACATTCTAAGGTGGGTTAATTCCATTTTGGACAGGGGTTCAATTTTCCCCTCGTAAGGGAATTCGTATGAAGGGGTATATTTAATTTGAGCAAAACCTGTAAGATTGGTTAATACCGTTAGACAGCGGCTAGATCCTCGAATTAATATTTCAGTTAGCACTTCTGATATTTCTCGACGGTTGTTCAAATTTAAAGTCCAGCAAGGGTTTGAATAATGCAAAATTTTGTCAATAAACAGTTCGAGTAAAAATCCGTCGTCGTTCTTGATTATATAGTTTACAATGTACTTTTTGGTATCGCTTGGCAGATGCACGGTTCTTCGCCACTTTTTATAACTGGATAAGAATTTTTTGAACTTGAAAGGACTTTCCCACATCGGAGAACGCAAAGCCACACGTTCTAGTAAGTAGTCGGGAAGATATTCCGTTAATCGATTAAAGTTCATGCGGGGGATTTGAAGTAATTTGTCAAAGATGTAGTTATGATCGACAATAGCTCTGCGAGACCTTTTAAAGTCCTGGATTAAATTTTCAATTCGTTCAATACCACTTTCTTTCGAGAGATAGCTGTCGCGCCCGGGGGAAACGCAGATGAAACCAAGATTTGTATCCATGGGAATACACTCGTCCAGGGGGGCATCTTGAGCGTCGTGAAGAAGAAGAAGAACTTCAAACAGTAGTCGAAATCCTGCAAAGGGGAAAACTATGAACGACAAAATAACATATTTAGAGTGGGTTCCCATACAACTTACCATTCCAAATTGCCCATACTATGGGGGCAATGTTAACGTTTCGAGCCATCGGTTTGGTCACTTGGCGAGCCTTTAAAAGCTCTAGAAGGTTGTTCCGAGTGTTCTCCATCGGATAGGGTGCACAGCCAGTGAGAAGAGCATATCTAATAGCCACATTTATCCAACCTCGTCGTTTGTCATTCACTCTGTGCGTCTTCATTGTTGTTTTCGAATTGAAGTTTTCTTCGTCAGATGTTTGTTCTTAATGAACGCCTTGGGAACGTTAATACTTTTTATCATAAGTTCGTGCAGAAGTAGTAGTCGTTTAGATGGTCTGGAAAGATTGCTTAGGCGTCTCTCATCTGTAACAAACGTGACGTAATCTACTAAATTAATCCTTCGAACGTCTTGGGGTCGTGATGATGAGTGCTGTAGCCCAACGTCCAAATTGGTATTTAAAAAACTCACGGACAGATTGTTTATTACATAGCGGAATAATGATAGCGCCAGTGGATGAGAGAGTTTAAAGGGCTCGAGTAACAGTTTGCCGTCGGTCATCAGACTCTTTTTCCTGACCTCGGGGGAAGAGTCATCTGCAGACAAAGAAGGAGAAGTTATTAGCGTTGGACACGAATTGTAGCCAAACGAGGCAATTTGCTCAAATTCAGATTTGCCGAAAGTTTTTATTATTCTTAATTGGAGGTTTAAAACAAGATAGAAATCTGATTCCTGAGGGGATGTGAAAAATGATTTTCCTTCTTCTATTTGAGAGCCGTCCAGCATAAAATACTGGCAGACCCATTTCCAGTTGATAACATTCTGAGTAGTTTTCGTAAACACAAAGAGGTCAAAGAATGATAAAAGAGAGTACAAATTATTTGATTTTACAGAGTGGGTAACCATGAAGACTTGAAGTTTGTTATGACGTTTGTATATGTTGAGGGTGTTGGCCAGTTCTTTGAGGATTGGAGGGGTGATTTTGATGAGGTCTTCAAATAATAGTAAGCACTTTTCGTATTGCGAGAGTTCAGCTTCGCACCACGGCACAGGGGAAAAATTGCCCCCACAAGGATCAGTATTAGAAGGGTGAATACAGAATTTTGAGAGCTTTTTTAGCTTTTTTGTTTTTGCTAATTCTTTGCATAACACGGTTTTCCCTGTGCCAGAATTACCAATTGTTAGCCAAGCTTTGTTAGAAAGAGATGTCATTGTTAAGCACGGTTTTTACGCGTCTTCTTGAGATTGTTTTCAGCTGATGCGCTCTCAAGGTCGACAACGTTTTCTTCCGCACGCAACCTTTTTTCAGGTTCCGCAACCGCCAGACCGTCCCTGCCTTCTTCTTCGCCCTTCTCGGCCCGACTGCCTGAAGTTTGCTGGTCATTTCCACCGTCGGCTCCAGACCTTCTCTTCCGACCCCCAGACCCTTTGGTCTTCTTGACGACTTTTTCTTCTTTTTCTTCTTCTTCTCATTCTTGTCGCTTTCCACTTCCTCCTCGTCTCCATCTTCCTCCTCGTCTCCATCGTCTTCTTCGTCCTCGTCTTCTCCTCCTTCTTCCTCGGGTTCCCTCCCGGGTCTAGAGGGTTCCCAAGCTTCATCGTCGGTTGACGACAATCGGTATTCGTCGTCATCTTGTCCAAAGTCCTCGATTTCGCTCTCGCTGAACTCTATGTCAGGCTTGGAAGAACACTCGGCCACAAGTTCGACCAGACTGCGAGATCTGGTGAAGGAGAATTTCTGCGTTTCTCCCGGAGGGACATACGCTTGCACCTTGAGGACAAACTTTTCAAAGGTCTTGCTGCTCAGGTAGTCCATGAAGGAGTTTATCTTGAGACTGAAGCCCCATGCATTGGAGAAGAAATTGTCTTCAAACTCCTTGGGAATTTCCAGCAGTGTAGAAGCCGAATTAAACTTGGGATAACCCGGGAAGAAACCGTTGGAGACCACACGCAGGGAGGCTTGGATCAGAGAAGAATCGTAAATGTCGTCAAGCCGACGACCGACGGTGTTTGTACGATTCCTGCTCACGGTCAAGGGGTAAGTGTCCAAGTCTATAACTAGCTTGGAATAACCTCGAACCCCTCCTTGAGTTTCAAAGGAGACGACGGTTCCGCAATCGATGGAATGCGTCACAGGGACCAATTTGACGCTCATGCTGCGCAAGTTGTTGCGATTTTGATTCATGAAGGACTTCTTCAGCACGGGAAGAGCGCTCTCCATGGCTGAAACCAGCTTGTGGTTGCGACCCTCCTTGAAGGCCTTGATGAAGGAGGACCTGTCCATAACAGTTACGCGAACCATTCCTGCACGGTCTCGCTTATACGAAGCTTCATATTTCGAAGGAGACGCCACATCGTCGTTGTTCATGGGAGCCTCCCACTCAGCTATTAGGGAGACTTTGGCATCATCACGATCCCTCAGACGAGGCCACACTTTAGCAATGGCCTGCTGGTAAGAAACGGCCTATGGAGATTAAAATGTGTAATGTAACCGTCAGTTATTATAGGCAATACTAGAAACTTACGTTGGGGACGAGAGAGTCGACATTGGGCACAATGGATGCACTTGCCATATGACCCGATAGAACCCTGTATTCCATGGACACGGAGCCCGTTACAACTTTGGGAGCCTTGGAGGTTTTCTTAACCTCCGGTTCCGTCATTGTTGTTGTTTAGATCTAAACCAACTGAGCAGACCTGGCTATACATTCTCTTTTTCACAACTTTAACCAGAGACGACGGCGGGTGATTGGTCGTTTTGTATAAGAGAGGAGGAGCTATATTTCAGACGTGCGGCGGGAGGGGGGAAAAATGAAGCTTCAAATAGGTAGTGTTTCTGATGGAGTTAGATAGAAGAGGTGCTGCAAGATCCGGACTCGTTCGAAAGGGATCGTCGAAGCCATATTACACATCAATAAAACAGTTGAAAGCCGCTCACCATCAAATTTTCAAAGATGAAAGTTCTGCTAATATGCTCACTAACAGACAATTAGCACATCGACCGAATTGGAACCTTTCAGGAGCTATTTTAAGGGAACCATATCGATATCCCAATACAAACTTAACCAGACATAATCTGCAAAATGTGTATTACAAACTTTTGACGTCTACCCGGCAAGTGGAGTGGAATGTATGTACGTATTGCTATTAAAATACGTATTTTGTGTTGTTTTAACAGAGTTTATTTTTAAGATGTCTCTGCAAATTGTATAAAAGTCCGGCCTATGAATTTGATCGTGAATATCTCGAAGAAGAAACGGAGTTCTGCTATAAACTATTTTATGGGGATGATTATTCGAGGTTCTCTTCAACTTATGAGGGTCACCCTGTACCGTATCGAATTGTGGATGAAGGAGTGTTGGTTAAGAATTTGAAGGATTTGGACAGAGTTCGGACTAATTTTACACAGTCTGAAGTAATGCAGGCATTTCAAAAAGCACTTGAAGGAAAAAGTAGCGCATCTCATTTTGTTTCTACAGGTATTTATGATTTAAACAATTCAATTTCATTTCTTATGATGTATTTGTTATTTTAGTTAATCTGACTTACGTCTTTCTGGCGTGTACGGATAAAGGAGACAATGTGCCTACAATAGGTGGACAATTGCATCGTGTTCGCATAAACGTAAGCCAACGTGGATTAGGAGGAGAAGGAGAAGAAGGAGGAGGAGGAAATTCTCAGAGAACTCGAGAGAACATATCTAGCCGTATACAGCAGCTGCAGGGAGGGGGAGGAAGTGTTGGAGGAGCTTCTTCTCAGAACGGTGGCGAGAGTTCCAGTCAAGAATCTAAAAGTGATCGTGCTAGGAGAGTGTATCAAGAGAAGAAAAAAAGGGTTTTGAAGAGAAAACAATTAAGATTTAAATAATCAGTATGAGTCCTTTAAGATACCCTGATTATAATGACTGTGACAATAGATTTAATGTGAGTATTGCATTTATGAAGTGTATGAGTGTTTTAACTAAAGTGTCTACAGTAACCTAAAGTGCGGCAGAAAATCGCTATTTTCAGCTGTTGCCGGTCTTCCTTTGCCTGAGGCTCACTTTTGTCGCCGTTTTTTGCCGGCGCAGGAGCTCCCCCAGACCAGGCAGAGGCTTTATCGCTAAATCAGCGGCCCCCAAGATTTGCCTTGGCTGAACGTATGCCAACTCTGTTATCCATTGAACTCTGGTGGCAACTAACTATTTCTAGATTGACTCTGTAAGCAAAGAATAAATCCGTCTTCCTAATAATGACTATTACAGGTTGCTCTTGTCCTTAACCAAGGAGTGGATGGAATCAATTTAGACTTTGAGCAGCCTCTTGTTGCTGGCAGCAGTGAGTCTAGAGGGTACACAAAGCTGATAGCAGGGCTAAAGAAAGTAAGTTCAAATCAACACTTAAAATAAATAGATAATAGATAAGAAGTACATACATGACAGCTTTTTGCTTTGAATCAATATAAACATGCAATACAAAGATTACTAAGAGGCCTCCCAGACTGGCAACTTTTCTCATTTCTGCCAAGCAAATTTCTCAGACTTAGAATATTTCCCACCAAAGTAAAATCCGAATTATTCCAAGTCCCAAATATTGCTCGGCAGAAATGAGAAAACTGCCAGCAGAAATGGGGAAAAGTTCTCGGCAGAAATGAGAAAAGTTGCCAGTCTGGGAGGTCACTATAAGTACCAATTCCAGGCTCTGAATACTAACGTTCCTGGTGCCACCGTGAGTGTCGATGTTGCATGGAGTCCGAATGGAATCGATGGAAGATTCTACGAATACGACAAAATCGGAAAGATTGCGGATCAAATTTTCGGTAATAACTTCTTTTCCTCCACTGAATATTATTTGGTAAAAATGGATTATTTTAGTTATATTTAAATATTTCCTACCTATTTAGTGTTTATCAGTTCTAAAAAAGACACAGTCGACAATAACATATTTGTAAGGTTGGGGAGAAATTTAATATTTTCCTAATAACCACTGTGCCTAGATTAGGTAAAAAGAGGTTAAACATAGGGTGGTGTTTACTACTGGGAAACACTGTTAGACTTACATAATGATTATAGTTAAAGATGTTATTTTTAATGTGATTATGTTTGTATGATAAACTCTGAGCATTTTCAGTTATGTCCTACGATGAACAGAGTCAAATGTGGGGCGATGAGGAATGTCGAGCCAGACCAAACTCCCCAATTATCCAGAGCTTCAAAGGGATTCAAGAGTATCTCCAAATGGGAATTGATCCGAGGAAAATTATCATGGGACTGCCATGGTATGGCTACAAGGTAAAGAATGCTTGTACTTCTCAGATATATGAAATTGTTGGTTGTTGCACATTTTTTAAGGGTCTTTATGAGAATCCGGGTAAAATCTATTTTATGCATGGCTAACCTAAGGTGTCATGTTGACATTTTCTTGGCAATTTTGTTAGCATCTTTCTGTAGAAAAAATAGACTCAATAATATTCATTTTAGATTCTTTAGAAACTCAGAATAAATGATTAATTTGTTTAATGCAGTATCCCTGCCAATCCTACGACCCAAAGACGGACTTCTGCACTATTGCCTCCGTGCCTTTCCGGGGCTGCAACTGTTCCGATGCGGCTGGCAGGGAGGTGCCCTACGGGGACATTGTCAAGGAGCTGCTTCCAAGGGCTAAGCCCCGCAGGCCTCGGTGGGATGGCAAGTCAATGACTCCTTACTTTACATACTCTGAGGATGCCGTTGAGAATCAGGTATTTAATTAAGTACACAAGCATAAACCCATTACAGTACTAATATTCCTGTTAATATTGTTCGAACATTTTCTGAAGAATATTATTCAGTTATCGTTTACTTACTTTGTAAAGTAAAATGTTGCTAATTTAAAACCGAATTATGGTGATTTTTTTATAGCAGAGCAGCTGTTGCTCCGTGCATACGACAATGTAATTCGATTAATTTGTAAAGGCACAAAACATGGGTTGCACCATATTATTAAGTACGCATATTTTAGGCTTTCTTAAGCATAGTCAAGATTAAATTCCATTTAAGGCAATGCTTCAATAATGCCTTTAAAGAGCCAACATTTCTTAACTTCTTTTCACAGAACGCCTACGAGCTTCTAACCAACGAACTCTCCTCTGCTCATCTTCCCTCTTCGGACCTCAATCACACCCAGGTCTGGTTCGACAACCCCCGCAGCCTCCGGATCAAGGCCGCCGTGGCGAGGCTGCTCGGGCTGGGCGGGGTTGGTATGTGGACAGCGAACCATCTGGATTATAGGGGCGGGGATCGGAAGGGAATTAGGAAGATGTGGAAGGCGTTAAGGGGTGTAATTTAATTATGGTATATGTTATTGTGTGTAAACAGTGTAATAACAGCTTAAGAAAGTTTTTCCGCATTAACCCGATTTTCCCGCCAAATTCCCGGTTCTTCTCCTCTCTCAGTTCGATGACTCAGTATTGACGAGTGGTTGGGATGTTGGGAAACTAAGTTTTGGTCTCTTTTGCCTTTTCCCTTGGTCTCCTCCCTCTTTTTCTGTTTTCCCCATTCCCCCAGGGCTGAGAACTGACTCAACTGAGCGACAGTCAGCGACTCAGGAGATCGACTCAGAATTTCAGCAGACGCCATTAAAATAAAATCAGGCATTTTTTGCTCGCTACTTCACTTTCGACTTCTCCTCCCGCTGCACCTCCTTCAACTTGCGCAACACCGCGTCCAGCATCCCCATGAACCTGTCCTTCACCTCGGGACCCGACCCTTCCCCGCCCAGGGCTTCATTCGCAGACTTCTCGCCGAGGAACGCCGCATCGCAAGGCACTTCTAGGGGGGGGGACAATGGAACGCCTGCGCGCCGGTCTGAGCGCCAGGCGCCAGCCGCGCACTAACGCGCCCTCTGTGCCCACGAATGCGCCCTCTGAGACCACTGCGTCTT
>LR142208.1:0-10860 GCA_900659605.1 Tisbe holothuriae | reverse complement strand
CGCCCACCTATGCAATGCCTGAGCTAGCTGAGCTGAGTGGCTCACTCTCTTTCTCTCTTCTCTCCTTCTTGCCTGATTCCTGAGCAACAGTTTTCAGTCTGTTTATTTTCAAAGATCGTCAACGGGGCGGAAAAAGTGACAAAAAGGATTTAAAAGAAGAACCACCGAATTCAAGCCTCCTTCCAACTCCTCCTAGGTGTCACATCGCTATTTTTGGGTTGATCACGTCATCAAGCACAAGGATTCAACATGTAAGTGGAGAAAAACGTATATAAACTCAGGATTATTGTACTTTAGCTACATCGTTACATGTTGCCGTTTATCAGTTAAATGTTATTCGCGATAATCTTATAAGAAATCAACTTTAATCTTTGTCTTGCGTAGAATATATTTTCGCGGAATTCTGTCCACATACCTCACGAGCTGTAAAAGAGCGCGTTTCGAAATTTGACTCTTGATTTCGTTGTTACTTTTTTAATATCCCCGACTCGAGTCGATCAAACCGAGCGTTACAGGTGTTGACGTAGCAGATTATGGAACAATAGAAATCGGACAGAAGCAAGTGACGGGCAAAAATGAAACACTTCAAATGATAAGGAGCCTTCAAATACTTTGTTTTTAAAAGAGTCTGCAAAACTAACTTGATAACTTATCTTAATTCGCGTTAAGTCCACATATAAATCATGCAGAATCACAGAATGTGCACGTGCACATCTCTAAATGAGTATAAAACTGCATCATATTTTTCTTTAGATTTAGAATATTATGCCAGTTTCACCACATCGTTACTTTCCAGGCAGGACCGCCAGTTCCTCGGTATCACGTTCCCCTTCTACAGCGCGTGCCGCTGCCTGACCCTGAAGAGCGGCGCCCTCTCCGTGGCGCTCACCCTCATCATCAACGGAATCCTCCACACGCTCGGAAGCCTCGTCAGCTTCAGCATCATCTCGCTCATCCTCGACCTCTGTCTGCTCGCGCTCGGACTCATGCTCGGATATGGAGTCTACAAGGGAGTCGAGGTAACAATATATAGAAAGAGTTCAAATGGATCTAGGGTCACTGATGTCCGTTCTGCGTATGTTAATTAATGTCTCTTTCAGCGCATGGTCTACTTCTGGCTGATCATTGAGGGAATCTTCCTCGTCATCTACGTGTTCACCAACATTTTCGCCATCTTCAGCATCCCCACCTTCATCTACGTATTCTTCTTTGCACGTGAGTTTTATTTTAGGACTTACGCAAAAATACCACATCCAATAACATTAACATTCATCATAAATTTTACGGATTTTGCATTTTTACAAACAAGATTATACATTTGGACATGAAGAAATCATCAAATGATCATCATTGTATTGTCCAAAAATGTTAATTAGTTTTATCACATTAATATTTTTTTAAGTTTTACTTCAGTAATAGTATATTTCCTTGTCCTTTTCAGTGTTCTACACCTACTGCTGGCTCGTGGTGTTCTCGTACCACCAGCGCGGTGACATCCCCCTGCCGGACTCCGCCGCCGCCGGTCCCGTGAGCGACGTGGAGGCCGGGAAGTAACTGGATATATCAAAGACAAACGGAGGAGCTGGAGAAGAAGAAGCAACGAGGGTTAATAAAATTACCTCATATTGCAAAAGTGGATCTGAATTTTGGTGTTGTGAGAGAATGGGCTTTAAAAGTATTTAAATATGTTTGCCATCCGAGATTTTAACAAAGTAATACTATGAAATAAGTGCTTTTCAGGTATGGAGTACCAAGATAACAATATTTAATCCTTCTGGAATTTGAAGAAAAAAAATTAATAAATGAACTGAAACTTTAATCTATATAAGGAGCATAGCTGGATTTTTTCAGAGAAATTGTATTAAATATTTTAAAATGCAGTGGTATTGGTGTAGTCTGGATTGTGAATCATGGGTTTAATTGCCTGGCTCATTAGGTTACCTGTTTTATGTACAAGTGGCATTGAACTTTTTTTTGGGAAATGGCTTAAAATGATAATATTGGCATTAAGTAGTTATTGTTATTACTTCTGTAGAAAGTTATCCATTCGGTCCGCTAGTTCTAGGCCTGGTATTTTTAGTGATCTATGCCCTAGGTGTCCGATTACGGCTGCCTCCATTTGATGTCCATTAAAAACCTACTTTATTTGAGCTCCTGTCTACCAGAAAAGCAAATAATAAACTAGTCTGTTTTGTCTACATTCAAATTCACTATTTGATCTTATAATTATTGGAATTATCATCGTGTTTATTTCAACCTAAATTGTACATATTTTATACTTAATCTCTGGTTTTGTTAAGCGCATTTAAAGATCATATTTGTGGACTGAAGATTTACATTGACTAAAGTTACTTAAAAAGTTGTTGCATTATTATTATTCTTGCTCCTTGCTGCCTCCATTGCTGCAAAGCCGTAGTCGATGTCGTGCTTCCGCATGTGCCGCTCGAGGTTCACCTGCTGGCAGAAGCTGTTGTCGCACAGGGAACACTGGAAACGAAAAGATGGTTCTTTCATTTACAGCTCAGTCTTGGGGAAAAGTAAATTAGGGAGATGGCTCATAAAACTCTCACTTGAAACTTTACATAGCTATATAGGGAGAGAGTGAGGGGAAGAGTTAGAGTGAGTGAGTGAGAAAGAGAGAAGGTGGAACGGTGAGTTGGATAGGCACAAAACATGTACAGGTAAACAGACAAGAAGTACAGTTGAGAGAAAGACAAATGTACAGAAATGATAGACATGTAGACTTAAAGGCAAACTGGCATGCTCAGATAGAAGATCAAAAAGATTTACAAATAGTCGGAAAGACTCTCACTTGAAACATTAAATAGCTATATAGGGAGAAGGACATTCGTATAACTTGTAAGGGATTATATGGTAGTTTTTTTGCAGTAGTAACCTTAGCGTTCACGGCATATTTTCTTTTTTAAAATACCTTGTATGGCTTTTCCTTGTTATGAATATTCCTCACATGCCTCTGCAGGTTGGACGAGATGGAGAAGGACCGCTCACAGTACTTGCACTGGTACGGCTGCTCACCCGTGTGGGTCCTCAGATGCCGCGTCAGATTAGCACTCCGCGGGAAAGCCTTGCCGCAGAACTTACACGCATACCGCCTGCTAGCAAGATTCGCCCGATGCGCGGAGCTGTGACTGGACCTCGGCCGTGCCGATGTGGACGAAACAGGCTCTTGGTCTGGCTGATGCTGCAGGTGACGGCGTTGGCGACGACCCGGCGCTGCCACAAGCGGCGGTGGTGCAGGAAGATACGACTTTGCCGCTGCTGCCGCTGCAGTCATGAGCTGATGCTGCTGTTGTTGCTGCAGTGCGAGTGCCTGCAGCGCGTAGTGTCGTGCGAGGATGGTGAGCCCGTGGTTGAAGAGCGGGTGAGGTGGCGGTGGCGGGACTGCAGCCGGGGGAAGGCCAAATGGACCAATCAGGGATGCCGGTTTGTGCGGCTTGATGACGGTCGGCTTGTGAATCGTGACGGGGATCTGTGCGATTTATGGGATTGTCCGTTAGCATGCGAACGATGTTAAAGTGCGTTTTATGGATTACCTCTTGCTGCATTTTGTGGATGGCGTGTTTTTCGTCCTCATCTGAAGAGACGGCTCTTTGTTCTCGAGAGGAATCGACGCTGAAAGTTATTTTGATATTAATTGCATAATATTGTTAAATTATCATATCCATACCTCTCGGTGTCCGTTTTATTCTCCTCCATGGGCACCACCGAAGAATTCTTCTTTGGAAACAGTCTCTGAATGAGCGAATCCATATTGATATCCGAAGGGAGCGCCAACAACTGAGCTTCTTGTATCCACCAGTCTGCCTTATTCTGGAACGAATTGCTCACGTTAATGACGGTAATCACGCCCGAGTTAGAGAAGAAGAACCGCTCTGGTCAAAAGGTGTTGTGACAATAACTTGTGTGTCCCAAAGCTTTCTACTCGGAAGATGATTGAAGACACGAGAGATTCGCTTGATCGTCCAAATAGCACGCTCATAGACGGGCACATATTGTATAAAAAGCTTGAATATGCAGTGTTGTTGCATTCAACTCTGTCCATGTACAGATATCAGGTGTGCAATTAGAGGAAAGGGCCTTTTTATTCCATTTCCACTTTTATGACACCTACAAACATGCACGGGAGATACAACAAGACGGATCACAACAACAACACCATAACGGACTTGTTCAATTATTCATGTTTAGCTTACCTCAAAACACTAAAAGTTGCTGTTTGTACACGGAGCTATCACCGGGGGTAGAACCAAAAACCGACTGATGATGCATGTGTAATCATCATCTGAGATTGGAGTGCTGCCAAAACTTCTTCCGGTATGTCCGCGACCAGACAGCAGAGGTGAAGGAAGCTCTTCCGAAGGGCTCTTCTCACCTTCGGAAGCGCGGCGGTTGATTTTCCCCTCGGCGGCTGTCCTCAAAATCGAGTTACGTGCGGAGAGAGCACGAGAGCAAAGGGAGGGTGAGAGGAAATCAAAGGAGCGGCATCAGTGGTTTCAAGGTTTGCAACCCCAATGAAGAAGACGAGCTTTTCTTTTTGTACATCGTGAACTGTTAATGCTCGTTTAATATATTATAAGAAGTTTAGTTTTTGGATATTGCAGACACTCGCTGTAACCATGGAATGCTAGTAGTTGGGACTCCATATGTTTTTTTTTCTACTAAATAATATTAACCTTTCATTGGATATTGTATTATCTTGCATAGTCCTAAACACTTCTCTATTCCAACACTCGTACTCCACATTAGAATGAAAACGCAGGTGGTGGCAACATCATTTGTTTTGAATCTCACCCGATCTATAAAATGTCGAGTACAGCAGCTCCAACGTCACATAATAATGCGCGGGAATTCGTTTCTCACTCTCCATTGTTCCAGATTAGACAACAACAATAATCGAGCTTAATTATTGTGACCAGGGAGTCCGAGCTAGTGATGAAGAAGAATAAGTCCAATGGGACCGATGCGAGTTGTCATCGATCGCATGCATTTTGTTATAAAATATGGAAGCCTCATTGGGAATAATGATAATTTTCATGAGGATTGTATGACGCATGAAGAGAGAGAGGAAAAGAAATATCAAGGATTTTTGACCCAAATAGTCTTCTTCTCGATATGGTAAATACAATGAATACTTAATAGCTTACTCTAATTTTGAATTATTAACAGACAGTTCCATTTTATTGTGAATTAACAATAAAACAAATATCACGGTCAAATCGTGAAAAAATACGTTGCATACTTGCTTCCTCACTCCCGCTATTTCGTTCCGGTCCGTCGGAGAAGGAGAGCTTAGGGACTCTCCTCCTCCGAGCATTGAACAGCGCTTCGGAGGATAAGGGAGCGCGTTCGGAGGAGGGGTCCAGCCGCTTCCGAGAGGAGACTCCTCGTTCGGAGGACAGGAAGGAAAAAGTCTACGTGCCGAGGTGTAAAAGCGTGCGAAAGGGAATCACATGCAAGCTGAACATAAACCAGTGGTGCGGTCTAGCAGCCATAGGTGGGGGTGTAAACAGAAGGCCGTTTGCAGTTATTGCTATTATACGGGTTTGTATGCCATGTATGTGTTCCAGGGGGTGAAAATGAACTTATGTGACGATGATGCTCTGATTATGAAGAGGAGATGGAAATCGGAAGGCAAAAGGGTAAAAAGTTGACTCCTTTTTATTTACCGACGATGGCGCGTGAGCATTTTAGACGTTTTGGGACAGCTGCAAATGGATGAAAATGAAGGCAGTGATAGTAGTAATAAAAGGTTATGATTTGAGGGAGAGAGTTGAAACAAAAAAATGAGACAGCCGTCGCAGCGGGAAGATGGAAATCTCGGGGAGGGACAGGAAGAAGGGGTTCATGCATTGTTTTAAGGGCTTGAAATGATCCCAATTTGAATATAAAAAAGTCTGTCATGAGGTCTATCAAATATTGCACAGTGCAGTTAAACAAGTACATGCCTTCAAATATCTTATTTTAATCGTTAAATACTTTCTTAATATGGCTTAAATTATTGTCTTTTTAAGAATGAAACCAGCAACGTTTCCCTCCATTTCAGACTATAATCGTACAAATGCAGACTAATTTTGACACTTTTCCCATCCTCACCTGATGACATTTCCATTTCCCACCTTACATCTAAAATTCTGAACGGTCCGTAAAATAATCGTATCAAACGAAATAATCGTTCATCTGCCCTGGATTGAAATAATGATAATGCTTCCGAATGCTCATTAGTGACTCTGTCCGTCCGCACTTCCGAGTGGGGAACAAGCCCAAAGGTTTTCTTTTGTCCTCCTCCTCGGTCGTGGGAAACGGGACAGGGTGAGAAGTAGTCAATAATCAACACCTAACCCGGAAATAGATGTTAATTCGTATTATGTCATATCATCCCTATGCAATGTAGAGTACAGATGAAACCAAGGATATGTAAGTTAGATGAAACAGTGTTTGTATGTATAGGACGCTAGAAAAATATGTATAACATGAAATCTACCACCGAGGAGATGTTTATCTCCTCGGTGAATCTACTAATATATGTAAGCATGTGCGATATCCAAAATCCTTTAGTCGGTACGGTATTGGAAAATACCGACTAATAGTCGGTATTTGAAATCAACTCCTATAGTACAATAGGAGGCCACTGTTTTTTTAGCAAGAATTTGATGGTGCAATTTATTTCTGCTTACATCTTAACCATAATCTAAAGAAAGACTTAACAATAAGATGGGAACATCATGCGGTTATGAATTTCATTGTGATTTATACTACCATTTTTTACGGGAAAAAAAATCCGAATTAAGCCGTTAAAATACCGAAAACGGGATACCGACTAGTTCTAAAATACCGACTGTCGGTACGGTATTCGAAAAATACCGACTATTACCGCGGTATCGGTATATCGCACATGCTTAATATATTGTACAAATTCCTAATGTACTAACTAACTGTTCATTTTTTTCTTCAATCATTCCTTTGTCACCTGATTTATTGTCATCATAACATAATGCTATCTAACAAAGCTTTTTATACCGTACAAATAGAGAACACACCCTCTATAAAACCTAACGAATCTCTTCACTTTTCTCCCAACTGCCCGTCTACGAGGAGCAATAAATAAAACAGCGCCGGCATCGATTTTTCCATCGCATCGAGTAATAATAATAACAATTATTATGATTAGGCGACGGTTTGCCTTCACGGCGGCGGTTCCAAGCCATCCTTATCAAAAGTCACATACTCGAAATCATCGCTCACTCATCCGACTTCCGGTCATACGAGGAACAACATGAACGTGGAAAACCAGTGCAAGGGTGTCAGATGCTACTAAACTTTTTATGCTGTCTGCAGGTCGGGGTATGCTTAAAACTACGAGATCGCCTGTTTATTTTATTAGAAGACCTTCTATTTAAGGCTTTAAACAGTCACTAACTGATTAGAGAAGCTCATGCAAAATGCATTGAGTTGACCATTGTAGGAGCTAGAGATGAATAAAATAAATAAGCTTAAAAGGCAACTGCAACCATCAATAAGCGTGACCGGCTACTATTATTAATAAATAATCCGTTTTTTTTGTATCCACTCTCATCCCTTAACCGATATCCTTCGATCACTGCTTTCGCAACGGTCATTTTGTCCGTTTCGGGGTTTGCGGTTTCAAAGAGGATAATTTTAGACCTTGTTGACGTCAAATCTGATCGGAAACACACACGAGGAAAAAGTTGTTAAAACTCGCGCGGTGATGGGTTTAAAATGAAAGTTTTTAAATAACAGGAACATCGACAATGTTTAAATTATTAATTCTTCCTTGATCGCAGGAACAGCTGGTTTATTCAGACTATCATTAAATGACCCCTATTAATTTAGAATAATCATTCTACGAGTACTTAACACAGTTCTTGTTACAAGTATTTTCATGGATTCTGACATGTAAATTACAGATGAAGCACATGGAAAAGTTTCTAATTCATGTCCACATTAAAAAAATCAGACGAATACAAATATTTGATTTGGTCACTAAAATAATTGCGTTAATCGTTTTCCTTTTAGTATGGCCCATACTAATGGTACATTCTAGACACCTCTTCTTACTTTAAAGGCCTTTATTCAGCCCGAAAAATCTGTCAAACAAGACTAAGTTGGACCCGGTTTGGCACTTCTGGATACTGGTAAGGCGCATTCAGAACCTGGTAGTGCATTGCCGGGTTTGTGAGAGGTAGGTTCACTAGGTTGCCAAGCTGATTGGGCATTGCCAGGTTTGGGGGAGGTAGGTTGCCAAGCTGATTGGGCATTGCCAGGTTTGGGGGAGGTAGGTTTAGGGGAGGTAAGTTGACAAGCTGATTGGGAATTGCCACGTTTGGGGGAGGAAGGTTGCCAAGCTGATAGGACATTGCCAGGTTTTGGGAAGGTAGGATTCCGCCCTGGTAAGGTGCCATTCCATCATGGTAAGGCATGCCACCCATCTGCATAGGTACACTCCCAACAGGATGCAGCATGTTAGTAGCAACCTGGCAAGTTTCAGTTTCAAACGGGTCAGGTATGCGTCCACCCAGATGGTGAACCAGGCTTCCAACTTGGCGAGCCAGGATTCCACCCTGGTGCGGTACATTTTCATTCTGGTGAGGCACATTTCCAGCCTGGGGAGGCACATTTCCAGCCTGGTGATGAACATTTCCAGCAGGGGGAGGCAGAGTTCAAGCGTGGGGAGCCACTGGTCCAGCGAGGGGAGGAACGGATCCAGCATGGTTCCAACCTGGTGACCCATGCTTCCAACCTGGTGACCCATGTTTCCAACCTGGTGACCCATGCTTCCAACCTGGTTAAGCGCACTCCCAACAGAATAAGGCGCATTGTCAACCTGGTGAGGCATGCTTCCATTCTGGTTAGATCCCCTTCCAAAAGGGGAAGGTGTGCTTCTAACCTGGTATGACATGCTCCCAACCTGGAAAGCCCCATTGCTCACCTTGTACATCGGCACGTTTTCAACCTTGATAGGGACGTTTTCGATTGGGCTGGGCTCGCTTCGCTCAGGCACACTTTCAGCTTGCTTTGCCGCTTTTCCACCTGAATTCTCAGCTTGCCATTTGGCCATCTCATTACGTTCTAATTGAGCCAATATTCCCGTGCTCTTCCCAGACTCGAGACTAGCGACAAAGCTTCTTCTGGAGATCTCAACTACTCTCTCATCGTCCATACTCCTCATTGGCGGCCACAACGGGATCTCCCATCCATCGACGATCCACGGAAAACGAGGCTTGCAGTTGGTTGTGCCAGTGGCGTGAGGCTCAGCTCGCATGAAGGGTAATGGCTGGGGTGGAACCGGTTCGCCCCATATGTCCCTCACAGCTGCCTGCAACAGCAGTTGACTCGGATGCCCCACCCTCCTCTCGAATGTGTCCATTCTGGGCAGATGCTCATTGATGCAGGGACAATTAGCAGTGTGCACCGTCAGGGGCTTCGTGATCGGGATGATCGTCTGCTCCCCCTCCAACGACTCTGCGCGCTCTCGCAATTTAGACATTGCCCTCGGCGGTATGTGACCCTCGCTCTCCATGCTGCTCATGACCACCGCCGCCTGGAGCTCCTTCAACGTCTTGTCCTTGACCTCCAAAGCCTCCAGCAGCTCCTTCTCGTAGACCTGGAACATTGGCTGGAACGGATCGACCTCCCACTGCGTCTTAAGATACTCTGAGAACAGCTTCCTCGGCTCTCCGTGACCGTAGACGACCGGTCCGCCGAGGAGTTTCTTGTGCTCTGATACGACGTCGTAGGGCGCGTCTATCGTGGGGAAGTGGTCCAGAAGGAAGTTTTTCCCGTGGTGTTTTTCGATAAATTCGAGGAGGGCGCCCTGCATCTTGATGGCGCCGAATGGGGAGGAGGCGGCCACCTGGGTTGGGTAGCTTGAGGGAATTAGGAGATTGATGGCATGCTGAAATAAAAAAGGATACCGATTATTAAAGATAAGTTATCCCTGCATGAGGGGTTAAGAAGATCAAGAACTTTTTGAATGTATAATCGTTGCTCACCGCGAGATTCGTTAAATCCAACCTGTCCCCCGGGTCGTGCAAATACAGCCCCATATGGTCACTCTTGACGAGCCCTCTCTTCATGAACGTCGGCAAGAACTCAATGACCACCGCCGGCATGTAGACCACTGTGCAGTTGGGCACCACCTCGGCAATCATCTCCATCTCGCGGGTGTACCAGGCGAAGAGCGTCACCCGATTGGCGATCCGGAGCCAGCCTTCGTAGATCTTGTGCAGGTCGTAGGCCATGGCCATTTTGGGGAGGAGGCCGGGGCCGGTGTAGATGAAGCTGTCCATATTCGTCTTCTGAAATAGGTGAGGAAATTTAAATGATGTGTTAAGTCTGTAGCCTTTGTTCCCTTACCAGTTTCATTGATGCGACGCAGAGGTTGACGTTGTCCTCCATCACATCGTTCTTCCTCTTGGTTTCCGTCATGCTGGATTGCTGGTGGCTGCTCCGTGAAACGAGTCAACGAGGACTTGGCCTCAAGGAGGATCAGCCGGCGCAAGGAGTGTAAAAGTTGTATCGATGGTCCTCCGCCTCGTCCCGGTCGTTCGATTCCGTTGTTTAGTGTTCTGACCTGAGTTCTGACTTAGCCTGAGACCAACGGGTGCCTGAGCGACTCATTTTTTAGTTTCACTTTTCCCCTCTTTTTCCGAGAGAATTTGAAACGCTTCTGAGCGGCGGTTTTTCGCGGCAAATGTAGGGGTAATCGGGATAAGAGCAACATTTTTTATCATTCTACAATTATCTTATCTGCATTTCGGGCTCACAAGTTCCGACAATAGCCGCAAGAGGGAGCAGTCAATCTTGACCCACTCAGCACAG
>LR142207.1:0-10865 GCA_900659605.1 Tisbe holothuriae | reverse complement strand
TCTAAAGAAGGTAAGGATCAGGTAGAAGAGAGAAATGATGGAAAACATGAAGAAGAAAAGAATGAATGAGTCTCGCTTATTCCAAATAGGGACGCAAATTATATCTTCAATGCCAATATTACAAATAATAATAATCAAGTCTAATAAAAATACTTCTTTGTATGAACAAAGTGGCAAAATTAAAATTTTAGATTCTTTTTGCCAGTACTGTTTAAAAATAATTAAATTTCTTCAATAATTGTCATCCCTGTTTGGATCCGTGTGCATATATTAAAAGAAGTTTGTACGACGTGTGTAATTATAAGCCCAAGCTGCTATTCATGCAGTGGTGGCTGCAGAAGTCGGAAAATTGAAAGAAAACAAACGAGAAATGGCACGCCCAGAAAAAAATACCTAATGCAGAGAGTAAATAATGAAGGAGGAAGCAACAAAGTTATTATATTTAATATTATTTACTAGTTAGTAAAGCTAAATCCTATCTCAACTTGACATGCACTCTTTCCTCTCCCGCCAGGAACTATTTTCTCACGTTGGAGGCACGCGTTTAATCCAGTCCTACTATTATTGCCATTATTACGTTTACACAAAAAGAGCGACTGATGATATAATGATACATATTGTCCGATAAAAAGAGAGCTTCGTGTGTGTGTCATTTGTAAGGCAATCTGGAGGCCTGAGGGCAACAGAAGAAGAAGAAGTAACATGTTTTCTTTTTTCTTTGCCAAACCGGAAGAGAGCAATAGAGAGAGAAAAAATGTGGCCAAGGGATTGGAGAAATTTGTCTGGAAATTTGTTTTAATTAGATAGTATTTAGTATTATGTCATAGAAACTTAGAGCCAAAATACAATAGGAGATATTATGCCAAAGAAATATATCCTTCCAGTTTCTTTATGTTAAAGACTGTTTAGTCTTTGATATCATATGGTTTGCCTATTATATTAAAAATATATAATAATATTTAAACCTCCTAGCCTATTCATATGTCTAGTTTTACAGTTTTACACTTGATGCCAACTTTTCTCTGGACTACTTGTGCCGACATGTTTGCTAAAGTTTGTTCATTGGTAGGCCTAGAAGAAATTAGCCGCAGTGCAGCATCAGATATCAGGGTTACCAGTTAATATATTAATGCATCAAGTTAAGGAAGACTTCAATACTGCATTGAAAAGATGGGTTACCGGCTCAAAGACACTTTGGGGTTATTCCTCGAGTGTAGCGTTCTTATATATTTACACTGCAATGAAAGGTTTTTGCACAAAAGTTGAACGATTCCCTATAAAACGTCAAGTGGTATAAGTATATCAAAGCAAGTTTTCCTCTGAACAGGGTGTGTCTTCGTACAAAATAACGAACCGTGAAAACTGAGGCCTACGTAATTTTATTCACTCATACGTGAAATTTCATCCTAATATTATATAATTATATGAGTCTATTTTCAGAGGAATTTTCCATGTTGAGAGTTAATTTAAAGCATACTATTGCTCCTAAAGTGCCATAATATATATTAATTGTGTGATTAAAAGAACATTCAAATGATTAAAAATGGATATATGTCAAGTTGGTAATAAGGGACTTAGAGCTGAAGACTGACCACAGTGAACATCCAAAGATTTTTAATGTGATGTTCGTTGCAGTCGATGAATCGGGTCATACAATTGAATTTGTTAAAGTTATAACTTTGTTTGTATCACCATGAGAGTAATAACCTTTAGTCAAAATATATCTCTGCAGTTTTGTCCTAGTTTTTCTTCGTTCCTTCTGTCAAGTGACTCAAGTCACAGTTTCTTTTCTTCTTGAGAAACGCGGAAGCAAAAGTTTTTCCTTCTTCCGGGTTTTCAAGTGTCAAAAGTTGCAGCTAAAGACATCCACAACACATTATGATATATTTAGACTCAAAATATGATCTAACGACCGTTAACTCAAGTATAATAATGTGCTCCTCTGTGAGGGTTCAGCAGCATTACTCTAATGGATCCCGGAATGCATGAATTACAGACAATTTTAGGGGCTTAGGGCTGTCATTTCAAATTTCAGAATAAATAGCTGTGTTATTGGACATATTCAGAGTATCACGGCCTTAACTATACAGATGCTGAGATGTCTAATATATACTTTTAAGAGTACAGTGTTAAAACTGTCTCTTTAAAAGACCTCTGCATGTGTTAATTAGCATCATCCCTGATATTCTTCTCTTTCTTCGTCCCCCATGCTGCATGTCCATCCATTACACTTGACGTTTTGTTCTCTCTCTCTGTATTTCTAGTCATGCGCGCATTTTCCCTTCTTTAATTTTTGCCCATTTTCGCCTTCTCCTCAGAGGGCAAAAACTGGCATTTTGCCACACACACACAGGCTGGAAGATTTGGGCCATTGACGTAGGCAAATGCAACAGTGTTTAGTAGGTCAGTGGAATTCACAAATGTGTGAACACTCGTTACAAGTCATAAATAGCGAATTTGGGGTTGTGTGCTCTGCACTCGCTTTCAATATGGCGTGGTAGACAGGATTAAACATATTGTGCCATTAGCTCAAGTTTTCAGCACGCACACAAAGTTTTCTTTTCCTTAGCCAGATGCAGAGTATTATTTATTATCGTGCATAGTTTCGAACATAAATAGTTTCTTTTGTCTTCCCTTTTGGGGCTCACAGCAGTCCGTCAACGCATTAATTACTTTTGCTTTTCAAAGGCTTCCTTGGCTTTTTATAGAACTGAAGCTCTTGCATTAATTACGGAAAAAGAGTTCGTCAGCGTATTTGACCCAAATATGGAGATTTATTTATAGTTATTTTAATCTTTCCTAATGGGAATTTCTTTAGATGATTAAAGCTAGACAGTTGCACTTGCCACAAACTGAGCTTGTGAGCTAAGGTTAATACAGAAGTTATTTCTCGATTTACTCCCCAATTCATGAACGCAACCACTTTTCCTAATTTATGTCATGTTCACTTCCATCGTAAAATGGAGGAAAAATGGGGAAACGACAGAGTTCCGACGCGTGGCAATTAAACCATACGAACCGGGTTACGTAAAATGTTTTCTAGCACAATGTCGGCAAAGAGTTCAGTCTCATTGTGTTTCAGAAACCAGTCTCTTAACAATGGCAGCATCCCTCGTTTGCTCCGACGTCCCATTCATTGGCAGAAAGACGCATAAATGTCACTTTTGTCGGCTCGGGGAAAAATGGGCGGAAACCGATTTTCCTGACATTTGCTGTTACTCTTTCTTTGTGTGGCTGCCATATGCTGGCGAAAACGGTTTTTACCAAGGGCTAAAAGCGTTTATTGGCAGAGTGGACATCACCTTAACACTATTAAGTTTTTATTGCAAAAAAGCAGAGTCGTGAGTGCTCTTTTTGACCCTTTTATATGCGATTATATGACAACAACAGCTTCAGAGCAGCTGCGCGTTTAACAGCTGCAGCTGTTTGGTGATTCCGATTGCAAAATGTGTGTATATTTTTGGCAGTCGGGGATTTGTTTTTAAGACTAATTGAGCGCGAACACAGTGACAGTAATGTGCTTCTTAAGGGCTCTATTACACATGACATATGCACCATAATGCAATAAGAGGGCAGCATTAAAACATTTATTTAGGTCTCAAAGGAGAAGCCTCAGCCAATTAGTCATTGTCACTGTTAAAGTAGTCCCTTATTTCTCTAGCACAAAATGACATCTTTCCGAGCTTAAAGTGGCAACATAGCTGATGGTAGTAAAAACGATGTAATGGACACAACAGACAGAGGCTAGAATGATGAGTTCGAGCTCTGTATTAGACACCAAGGTCACTTCTAATACCCCCATTTAATGCGTTAATAAGCCTTGCTTTCATCGGGAGGATAATTTATATGAGGCACAGTTGTTTCACTTGAAAGTAAGAGCAGTTTAAGCAAGGTATCACTTAAGTAGGCTTTAGTCTAAGCCCTGTTGTGCGGTATACATCTGTGGTCATTATTTATTCATTAGGTTTTCCCTTTCGGATGAGCGACCTTCAGTTGTGTTCTTATCAGTTGGACGGACTCTAGACCAAGATTCGTATTAGCAGTAGGTCCAGTACGATAATCGCTTCCGGTTTATGCTGTCACTCGATTATTTATGTTGTCAATGTCTTACCTAGAAGAGTAAATAAAAGCAACAATTAGGATAAAGTGGTATTAAATAATGCAAAGGGTGCTTTCTGTTCCACCATTTACATTTTAAATCATCGTCTAAAACGATTCCAAATTGCCCTCTCAAGCGTTAAATTTGCATCAAGCAGATGTACACTTGAAATGTATTCCACACTCCCCGGAGACGTCAGAGATAAAAAAAATCGAATCCAGACCATTAAAAATCCCCCTTTTTCCTTCAACTCCCTCAGGGCTAGCTTTCATTTTCGTTTACAGACCCTCAAAGAGCTTCTTTGCACATACAGGACGGCTGGCTATTGGATCTACTTGCTTCCCTCCCTTCCCCTTTTGCGAAAATACTGTCTCTCCTCCTCCACACAGCGACCAGTCATCAGTCTAACCAACCCAGCCAAACATGTCATACTGCAAGCATTTAACTGGTGAAGCCAATATCTGGTCGGGAGGGTCTTTCATACCTCTCCTCTGTTTTCTGATATCAAGAGTAAACGACCCAGCTCTTATCTCAGCTAAAGTTTGAGACCGAAGGGTATAAAAAATGAGAATCCAGAGTGAAGCAGTAAAGCATACAATGTGGATAGATAGAAAGAAAGAAAGCCTCTCACGGCAATTCGATAAGCAAAGCTATTAAATTCTATACGCTGCTGCACCCGGTACAAAGAAACACAATATGTTGTAAATGATACCGCAAGCTTACTTTGCAAAAAAGGGGGAATATATTCCGAGGGCAATATTGATCCTTCCTTTGCTCGGAAACCATCTATCATCCCGTTTGATCTAGACTCTAAATGCACACATGCAAAAAGTTCTACATGGTTGTGTGCAAAAAAAAGAGCTTTTTTCGCAGTTAAACGAATAAAAAGCTGCCTCTGCTAAGAGACTTGATGTCCAAAAAGTTTAAGCCCTCCAGGGAGGGGACATAAGACGAAGAAAAAGTTAATGAAGTTGTATGCGCTTAAACGTCGGATCAGAGGAATGCATCAAAATTGCACGTTTAATACAACTTTTATAACCAATAAATTACAAGATTGACCAAATTCCAAATTAACTGCACCAAATGAGCATTCAGTCTAGAGTGCAACAACATTACAAAAACGTCGCTAGAGACGTCTCTGAAGTTTACGAAGAATGTGACTGAATTAATTTGGTCTTCGTCAGAAGAATGAAAATCCCCTTGCTGAAATAAGGGGAAACTTTTTTCCCCTCTCGAGAGGGGAAATGGGAAGGAGGAGGAAAGGGGAAGTTTTTCCATGTTTTCACTTAGCTTCATTAAAATATGTTGAGATATGCTTTAGACAGTATACGTATGGGATTTTATCTCGATATAGGTAGTCCAGGGACCAGATTCTAGTTTAAAAATGAATTGAGTGAGGGATATAGTTGAAGGAAGGTTCGCCATATTACCTATGAGCGGCAGGGGAGTAATTTAAAATGCAAGGAAAATATAGATAACAGAATAAGAAACCTTTTTAAATCATGGTAGCAACCCCACCAATCACTTACACCAACTGTGCCATTTAAAGCCCTCTATACAGTTGTAAATTAATTTTAAACCTTTCTTAAAACCATTTCCTATGGCCAATCTTATTAACAAAGCCTGTGGTTTATCCCCTTTTCCCAATCCTTGGCAGGTTCCCGCAAGAGCCTACTTGAAAAATGAATCAAAGTCCTTTTTTTTCGCTCACCCCACAAAAGCGACATTTCCTGCCAGCACTTGAACTCACTTCGTTGGCACCCTTTCCATTCTCTGTCCCATATTTTTCTGATGACTCAACCATTTGAAACGGGAATCGAAAACGGACTTTAAACATAAATCAATGGCAGCCTTGAGAGTACAGTGAAAGCAGGTTTATCTGTCGTGTGTTCCTAGAACCCGAAGAGAGCAATTACTCTCGCTCGCACGTCAGAAGCTGCTTTCGTGATAGTTTCTAATAAGCTTTTGCTTCCGCCTCTCTCCTCTCCCCTCCTAATGCTGCAACTTTCATACTATATGGGGCCAGCTAGAGTAAGACATTTCCTTCTTTTGTCTGACTATTAGCAGAGAGGATTTGCACCGGCAATCAGGGTTGACACAAACTGAATAGTACACTAGGCACATATAATATTTTCTCTTTAAAGCAAAGAGCAGAACTGGCATCCCTATATCAAGTGAAGAACTTCCTCAACCCACCCTGATCTGGAGCTTAAGAAGGGAGAAGTTTTACTCAGTACGCCACTTCCAACTCGCTTCCCCAAACACTGCATTGTTCCATTTACTACCAAACCTTGTTTGTATACACTTGGCCAATGGGAGAGAAAGAAGGTAGAGCTAATCAAGTGGGATTAATAATAACTCGTACAAGGAGAGAATAACCTTTCTCTGCCACGCATATGTCAATACAAATCAAAACATAAGCTTAACTACGTCAGATTAACTTTCATTACACATTCAGTCCATCTTAAATCCTCACATTTGCAAAAAGAGAAAACTCTTCTTCATTTTCTTTTTTTTTCTCCTCGTCATCATCTTCGCTCCCCATTTTGTCAGAAAACTTTTCTTCTTTTCAAGAAGAAACTGGCGAGCACCCAAAAGAATAATAAAAGCCCGATTATTCACGCAACCCTTTTGAAGAATGAACCCTCTAAACAAAATGCTCAAAGGCATGAAGGAAGTCTTCTTGTCTTAGAGGGTTGCACAGAGACGGAAGAGATGAGTTGTGTCTTTTTGGCATACGGATTGTATGCTTTTAAATAGAAGATCTTCTTTCTATTCTTAGCAAATGCTACATTTTGCAGAACTGCCCGAGTGTAAAATAGAAGAAGAAGCCTCTTGACTGCTTCAAGAAATGGAAGTGGATAATCCCATATTCAATGACTTCAGGAGAGGGTTAAAGAGGACTGTTGTGTGTACCCCATAATCTGGAAGTACGGAAGACACAAGGGATTAACCTGTTTGAAAACCATGTGGGTTTCCGTAGCTCTTTACACGTATGAGTACTGACTACTCCACTTTAATCCAATTCTGCAACATCTCTTCTCCAGGGTGGCATTCTGCCACTCAAGATCTTACACTGCACACGCAATGGGGATGTCACTTCCACTTTAAGCCGGGTGGAGAGATGCCATAGAGTTACAAAGGGACGTTCATAGCTCCGTGGATTATGAGGGATGAGTGCAGGATGCGGCAAAAAGACAAAAGACAGAGGGGGGAGAAAATTGGATTGGCTGGCGCTACTAGAGTTATTATATTATTTGCCGTATATACAACAGTGGAACTGTGGTCATATCTATGATAAGATCTTCTTCAACCCCATGTCCAGTTTTCCGTTAATGGAACACCCGTGCTATGTTTGTTTTCTCACATTCTGTCTTCAGCCATTCGGCGATATAAGTATTATTTGCGGTTTTTCCCCTCCAGCTCTGCAAATAGAAATTGGCCGTTGCTGTCGACTGAATGTGGAGATTCGCACGTGTTTGCCAAGCTTGGTTTATAACGGGAAATATTGTATGAATATAAATAGGTCATATTAAGACATATTCAATAGGAAGGGGTTGAAATGGTGTTATCTCTACAACTCTCTTTAATAGACTCTTATTATTAAGTTAGGAAATGAACCCAGTCTATTATCCATTAATGAGCGGAAGCTGATAGAAATCAGACTCATTTATCTATCGTTTGCAATGTATGAATAATGAGGGTTTGCTTCCATCAGAACAGACGCGCGTTGGTAGTAATATGGAAATATTATATTTGAAGCTGTGTCAAAAAGGGGATATGCTTTCAATATACATTCATGCGGAGCTTCAATTTAGGCCAAAGCATTCATAAAAATATGAAGTATTACTGACAGTACTACTGTTCGTGTAATGTAGGTCCTATGAGCTATAAAGGATCCATGGCAAAACAATAGCTCTTCGAGACCCCGTTTGTCTCTTATGTAGCTGCTATGGAAGGGTCGACATTTGGGTAAAATAGATTCAGCCGCACACTAGGTGGTTCATATTGCTGATAATACAATATTGGCATCCCTTTCACCCACTTTCAAACCCTCACAACTTCCCATTTCTGCATGAATAAACTTCCCCCTTTCACATTTTTCCACTTCTACAAATATATATTCTGCTTCACGCAGTATATGCAGAAGCCTTTTCCCCCTTCTCCCCTTCAGGGTATCACCCACAGTAACATAAAGTGTGGGCAGACTATGGTAACTCTCCTCCAATGTGCCAATATCAGATCAGATCTAAGTAAGACATAAACTGTATCAGATATGCGGTATATCGTTTAAAGAACGCACCTTCAATTTAATTAGAAAAAAAGTTATTTCAGCACCAATGGGTTCTTCTCCTCTTCCCAAGTTTGTAGCCTTGGAGAGCCTACTCTCGCTGGATATAAATGGCCTTCTTTTCTGGCCTTTGAAAGCAAAAGGAAGGCCATTTTCTCAACCTCATATCCGGCTGGAAACTTGCTCCCTCGATCCCTCTTGTCCTCTCTCTACCTTTCTTGTCCCGAAATTGGCACATTAAAAAGTTGGGTTTAATGCAATAATAACGCTTTCTTGGCGATTTACGATCGGGGCGCAAAAAGTGACTTGCGTCAATGCGGAACCGACCGAGGTTACAAAAAGGCTTGACCTATATCTGAATGTGAAGGGTTTAAGGACGGTCATACAGGGTGGTGACATGACAATAGATTGGGAGATAAACATGGATTACACGGCTGACACTGTTTGGGAAGACCGTGAAGTGTCGATAACTTTCTTTACTTGGAGGAAGCACTCGTGCACAATCAAGTAAACAATATATAAATAGTTACATTGTTATACATTAATGTTGTCTAACCACAAAGAGCCCCCAAAGAAACGGATCACCATCATTTCCTTCCCAATTTTTCTTCCTTCCAAAGGCTTTTATTTTATTCAGAACCGTTCTCCTTTCTTTCCGCACATTCAAGAGGTTGGAATAAAATATAGAGCACGAGGGGGATGGAACTGGAGAGAAATGCCGAAGGGACTTCTTGGAAGGCAAAGTGAAAGCGGAACATTTACTTTACTCTACATCTTCAAGATTGGCTTCTATCTTTGGCATCCCTATTAAGAGTTGGCATCAAAAAATATAATGCAAGCTTGCGGCAAATAAAGTTCTTTTCTTTTCGTGATCTTTTCGATATCTCTCTCTTTGGCAAACGTTTAAAGGATACAGTTTTACAACTCTTTCTGGAGGAGCAGGAAAAGTTCCTTCAAAGTGAAACTTCTTTTCGGCTGAGGAAAAGAACATCTGAGGATGACGAGGCAGAAATGCTAAACAGTCGTAAAAATCGGAACAACGTACGGTGAAAATGTGTTGTTACTACACAACACAATGTTACAAGAAAGAACATGAGAAATGTTAATAAATATAACTATAATATTAATAGCTGAAGGACCGTTTGACATATTTGTATAAACATGTCCCAATAAAAATCTCATAACTAAGCATTTTTAATATCAACCCACAATTATTTTTGCCGACAGAAGGCAGTTTCTTTTTATGATTATGATAACTATTATGGGCAGCAATGGAAGAGAAAAAAGGGGAATGGACATATTAAGGTATTTTCCTTTCGTTCATGAAAGAGGAACAAGATGGATCTAGAACGTAATCATTTCTGAAATATTCCTTCTAAGGGATCTCTATGGGTGCTTTAGACTGCAGCAGTTTTATTGAGAAATTAATGTGTTACAATGGCATCCTTTTGAGATTGATGAAATTTTCGTCTAGAAATTAAAAGCCTCTCCAATTTCCACATTCTAGACCTAGCCTTCATAATTAAAACTTTAAGGCTCTACAACAACAACAGCGCTCAACAATTCCTCAGCTCAAGTTTCGCACATGTCGAGAGCGAGAGATTTTTTTTGGAATGAAAATATTTTCTTCTCATGCATTGTTAAAAAGTTCAATCAAAACAAGTTGAGTGGCAAAGTATTTTATTAGCTTTGAAAAAAATCCCACTCCCTAAATAACGGTTGACAATAAGAATAGAAATACAGGGTGTGTCCAAGAACCTCAATTCAACCTTTTACGATAATTTAAAAAGGGTTTTGAATATAACATAAAAAGACGCATAAAAAGGACCGTGAAATAAATTTGAAGAACCCCCAGCGAGCGAATCTTTAAAAGGCAACACGTTTGTGAATTTCCAATTCCTTTTTCTCATGAAATCGATCCTGAATTGTGTCCTTGATCCCACTCGTCCCTAAAAAAGCGATTTTTGTTCATAAGTGCACGGTTTATTATTTTTCCATTTCCCAGAGTTGTCTTTTCTCTGCAGATGCATCCAAAGTGGTGGGAGCGCCGGTTTGAGATGCACGATCTGCTTTGATGGGACATTTAGCAAACAGATAATGGGAAATTTAAAGTGATGTACTAAAGACTCTTTTATTAAATGACTTAATAAATGAGAATATTACTCTATATGGTGGCCATACAGGCCGTGTTCGAGGCCTATATAATGTACATAGTAGGCTCATTAATTATATAAAACTAGCTCCGACTCTTCTCCGAATATATTTGCACGCTCGCTTCATTCCCTTTTAGGCATGGCATGGGCGTCATAAAAAGCTATAATTAGGGCACACACAGGGCATTGGAAGTTACTCATTTTTTCGGTAAAGTTACAGTTACAAGTTACTTTGCCAAAATTGTTAACTAGTTACCCAAAAGTTACTCTGCAGACCCAGTAACTAGTTACAGTTACAAGTTACTTTTAGTGTTGCTGAAAA
>LR142205.1:0-10862 GCA_900659605.1 Tisbe holothuriae | reverse complement strand
GAACGGAAACCGACTTCAGCATGCTTACAGTGATTGAAGCCTTTATTACCTTCTCCCTCCATGATTTCCTTCCCTACTTTCCTGGCCCCCTTCACGTTTGCCCTCAGCTTGTTACAGAGCCCCATAACTGCAGTGAGCTCCGTCTTCTGCTCCTCGGTCGCATCAACAACGCCTGCAGCACGCTTGCGGCGCTTGCTATCCTCCTAGAATTGTGCAATTTTAAAGGATTATGTTATTTTTTTGCTTTTTTGGGTTCAAATTCAGTAAAGTTTATGCACCGTAACTGTGACTATATACAAGACTTAGTACGACACGGCAATTTTTTTGTAATAGCTGTACAATTAAGAATGACCTATGAAGTATACAATCACTTTTCTGGTCCATATGGTACAGAACAAACTCAGCCTGCCCACAATAGGGCGCCTGCCCAACTCTATTGATCTCTGCGTATGATGTGGCAGCCGCGTATAGACAATGATTGACAATCTGTGCACCAACTTTGAAAGCTAGGATTCAAGACCCGGCATAGAAGTTTCACTAGCTAATCATTCTGTCAAACATGTCAATGCGTCTGTCCAAATGATAAAAAGCAAAGATTGGCAAATCTAATGGTTCTGATACTACATAGAGATTGAAATAAACTTTCAAAAGAGTCATTAGCACCTTAGTACATTTATATTGTATCTGTACAGAAATTAAAATATATGTTAAAAGTCATTGTTGACTCTTCTGAAGAGTTAAAATTTTAGCTAGAGAACTCTCATCATTTGGACAGCCGATTGATTCTCTGCTAAATGATTATGTTACCTCGTCCGTCTTGGCTTTCCTAGTTAGCATTTCCTTGATCTTCTTTCCCATGTTCTCCGCGGTTTCCTTGAACTTGTCCGCCTTGGTGGTGAGCCCCTCTAGCTTGGTCTTGGCCTTGGCGGGGTCGCCGCAGGCAGCTGGGACAGCCTCACCAACTATAACAAGGGTTACATTTACTTTATATATTCTTGATGTAGCAATGATAACATGAGAAGTCTAAAGTTGTGATCTGTGTAGTAACTGTTTGTGTTTGTATAATATAATTTATATATTTTAATGACAATGATCAAGTGACCTTTATAAACTCTAAGAGCAGCTAGCTTAGAAGCCTAATCACTAAATAAATCTTCTTCTCTTGTAAGGCTAGTGCTTTCAAAGCAACATTTATCATTTCTTTAAAGGAATGTGCATACAAATTACTCTGATCATTACTTTGCAAACCTAAGGTTTTAAGTAGTTATATTTATAAGCAATACCTCTAAATACCATTAAGCTGAAAAGTAAAGTAGGTCTGCACCTGATAATTTCATGTAAAGTTCAAATCAGTTCTACATTATTGAATTAAATAGCAAAATTACCCAAGCAAATATTTCACAATAAATATACAGTTTAACTACTATTATTATTAACTTACATGAGTATGAAACATTGATGGCTACGACAAGCCCGATGAGCAAGAGTTGGAACCACTTCATTTTTATGTATTCGTTTTCACTTATATTTCAAGCAGTCTTTTGTTCAATGCCCAATTAGAGACTGGGGGAAAAATGCCCCCACTTTTTGAGTGAGGGAAAAGACAAGAAGTTGATATTGATTTTTATTACCTGGCTATAATTTATAATGTAGGCTAGGTAGGAGAAACATTTCAGTGGTGGCTAAAAACTGGGATCAGTTTATGAACTGTAACCTTTTTTACAATTGTCGCCCTGGTGTATTTATCATCAGTAATTCCTTTCCCACTCTCCTATTTACTTTTTACTTCATAATAAAAGCTAGTTGTAAATATTCCTAATCACCACATGAATTATGAAACAGCCTATTTTTTGTAGAGAAGTGATATGAAAGAAACTTATTTTATTCATTTTTATGCAGTGTTAGATCCATTAAACAAGAAAAAAGTATTTATTTGAAGCAGACTGAACAATTACAGATTAGAGTTTAATGTGAAATGTGCCAAAATAAGGGGCATAATTGACTCTTCCCTTTTGTCCAAACTATTATAAAAATATTCAAAAACCTGTCTCATTTAATGCTTGCTTTTTTGCTACCTTCTTTGACAGCCAGATCATATTCGGACATAGAAAGCCAATTCTCAAGGCTGCTTGGCGATGAATATTTAAGCCATAATAAAACGGGGGCTGTCAGGAAAAAGTCCCCTCCAAATAATATTGATAAATTGGCTGCTATTCTTATATTACACCGGATTAAATAGGCTGCTATTCATATATTATGAGGACGGAATGGGTTATTATTGCCTACTTTAGGTGCAAAATTAGACTGAATGCGAAACCTTTTCAAGACAAGACCTTCTACGCTAACGGTTTAATATTATATCACTTAGAAAACACACTACTAGTAAGCTGTATTCAATTAATAAGGAAAGTATTGAATGCGAATGGTGTCGTAACTTGGCATTTTATGGGTATCAAGTATCAACCGTATTTCTTAACATGCATGCATAAAACAGTTATAACGGTATTTTGCAATAATTAGTTGGAGGGTTAATCCATTCTAACCACAAAAACGTGCACAGCGCACAGCAGAAGGATTCATATTCCTTGAGGCCAAGCGATCTTGACCTATTAATCACACTCAAAAATCAATGTTATTAGAAAGCAGCGGAGGCTTTGCGAGCGGAAAGCCCCAATATGGCGACAAATTAAGCCTTGTGTGTTGCTTGCCCCAAGGCATACTCTACTGGAGAAAATTAAAGTTTGTTGGAAGAATTGAATTTCATATATTTCATCCATTCATTCCTGCGACTGGAATTTGAACTCTTGGCCGGACTGAAACAGTATTTTACTGTGCTCTGATTAATAATTTATTGGCTGTTCAGAACCATGGCAGGACAGAAATGTGCTCTGATTGGCTGAATCATTCCGGTCAGGTCCTGGAAGGAGTATATTTGAATTTTCAAGCACGGAAACAACTCTCCCGGACAGGAACTTTTTGTCGTCTTTTTTTGGCTGTTTCTGCCATTTTTTTCTTCTCATTTCTGACGAGCGTTTTTGGGACTTAGAAATGTCGATTTTTGCACTCACTCAGCAGCTACTACAGGCAAGGATAATATCCCCATTCCTAGAAATAAAGACGGCAGAACTGATGTGCGAAAAATGTCATTCTGGCAGACTACAAACCGCGTGAAGTATGCCAAATTGCACACTGAATTCAAATATAAACTTAATGTATTTAAGTTTTATGCTTTCTAATTCCACTGTAGATAATCAGAGAAAGAAATCGCCAATAGCAACCGATTAATAATAATCCAATAGTTTCGATACCTGAACTTTCTAACAAAAAAGCCACAGGATTTTAGGGGGAATGTAAGATTGGGATCTACATGAATTTTACCGGACTGCTGCTTTACTCAATATTGTAACGTTTCAAAGAATTAATTTTAGACCATTTAAGTTACTTTTTATAGTACTTTTAATTACTAATTTTAAAAAATCGTCAGGCAAACTACTAAACTATTGTGTATGTTTTACTTTTTTATTTTGCATAAACTTAGTGCCTTGTAGGCCTCCATATTTCCAATATATTTCTCTAATGATTTTAAACTTGAAGGCCTCATAATTATTGGCCAAACATACAATCTGTCGGGGGAAATCAGTTTTCAGGGAAACATGTCATATTGATTTTGAATACTCAACTGTTTTTTTGTTTAATAATTTGTAGCGTACTCTTTATTACGTATCTACGTATATGATTGGCAAATGAATGTACTGAAATATTGTGTATGGTTTACTTTTTTATTTTGCATACACTAAGTGACTGGTAGGCCTCCATATTTTCAATATATTTATCTAATGATTTTAAACTTTAAGGCCTCATAATATTGGTCAAACATACAATCTGTCGGGAAAATCCGTTTTCAGGGAAACATTTCTTCCTATGATATTGATTTCAAATACTCAACTACTAACTGTTTTGCGTTTAATAATATGTCAGTTGCGTACTCTTTATTACGTCGTGTTTTCGTAATTTTTCGACCTGCATTACTTTACACAGTCGTAAAAATGTATGTATTAGTGAAACTTATGTAAGTTTTGCTATTTTTATATAAATTATAGCCAATACGATTCATTTAATTTCTAGTTGCCCGCTTACATTTTACTTAAAGCATGAACAGATGCTATATTTCTCATTTCTCATTTCAGTTCCTTCTTGGCCCTTCCTCCTCTGTTCCGATGGGATACGCCAGTCTCCAATAGATCTGCCTCCTGCGCCAAAACTGTCTTCAAATGAACCATTTCAAAACGTCTTCAAACCGACACCATTTAATTTTATAGATATGGACAGAAAGGTATCTAGTAGCTAGGTGTCTATAAACGTAGTCCTGACCCAATGAGATTTACTAATACTTGCTCCAAAAGCATTAGTGAATATCATTGTTCTGACCCCACATTTAACTATGTACAGTAACCATAAATTGGGCGCATGTTCTCCAAATATTTGATTTGAGAGAGTCAATTAGGCTGTCTAAATGATAAGAAGCAAATGGTGCCAAATCAGGTTGTTCCAATTCTACAAGGAGTTTGAAATAAGCATTCAAAAGAGTCCTTAACCTCAATATCCTGTTATGTACATTTATAGTATCAGTACAGAGCTTAATACATGCGTTAAAGGCGAGTGCTATTTCCACTTACTTATTTTCACTTACGTAAGTGAAAATAGCGGTCAATAGAGTAAAAGTGCTATTTTCACTTACGTTACTTACTTACTTACTTACCTACCATAGAAGAAGGAGTAATATTCCTTATTCTATGTTACTTACTTACTCTCTCAGCCACACTCTGGCTCAGCGGCCTCAGCCGCTCAGCCAATCAGCTAGGCTCAGTTATGGCTCCAGGGAGCTGCGACCATGCGACTTCGTCGCATATCCCTGTATGGCTCAGTCTACAACCAAGAAAACGATACTGTTCCTCAACTCGTCTCTTCTCGCCTCGATCACTCTCCTCGTCTTGCGGATGTCTTGCCTGGCCTGCCCGTCCGTTCCCGAGACGAGGAGAGTGATCGGGTGAAAGTCACGTTGATACGGTACGTGAGTCGTAGAAGGAGGAGTATAATAGAAGAAAGGACTCAGGCTGAGCAGGCTCGGCTGAGTGACTCTTCCTTCTATGAGTGAGTGAAGCTGAAGTAGCGCAGCGGAGTCTCGTTCTGTCGCTGAAGTAAGTGAAGCTGAACTGCTTAAGTAAGTGAAAATAAGAACCGTAAGTGAAAATAGCACTTTCAGTGTACTGAGCGCTATTTCCACTTACTTACTTACTTACTTACTTATGTAAGTGGAAATAAGTAAGTGGAAATAGCACTCGCCCCTTCCATCTCCTCTCTCTCTCTCTCTCTCTCTCTCTCTCTTCCGAGTAGCATCTCATAAATAAGAAAAAAGTCTGTCAAAAAGGCTCAAAAATGGTCAGAAAGAATGAAGGCCAAGCGAGCTAATCTAATCGGAGAGACTTGGAAAGAGAGCAAGCGAGACTTAATGACGATTTCTTTTATTTTGAGTTGGATGAAGAGGCCATTAAGTGTATTTTAAGTCAGTTGTAATTGAGATGAGTTTGTAAGGTTGGAGTCGTGAATTAAAGAGACATTTAATAGTGTCCAAATCTATATCTTAAATTGGCCCATCTGATGCACCAAAGTGACTTAATAAATGAACTATAAGAGTTACAATTATATCGGCCATTTGCATCTTGCTCACCGTACATTTACCTGTGAGTCTGTGACATCAATAATCCATCTAATGGAATCAATTCAAAACATCTCCTTTGTCTCAGAAAGCGTCAAAGGCGTCGTTTATAAAAAGCCTTTTGAGACGTGTTTTGACAAGGAAATAAAATTAGGAAAGGGACTCGGACGGGATCAGAGGACAGGAGAAGGCTGAGCAGGAAAACAGTGGGAATCAGTTCCAAGGAGGGTGAATTAATAATCTTCTGTAAATAGCAGTGTTAGTATTGCTTCCTATATAGGTTACAAGATGAACTAAAAGAGGGAATTGCATCTAAATTTTAAGGCACTATTCTACATGTATATGATATACTCCTTGGTTATACTGAAGAAACTAAAGATTCCAATATTGTAAAGAATATGAAGTACTTTTTTCTCTGTGCAGACTGCCTGAGAGATTTTAAAATCATAATTGTTTAATCTTGTAATGTAATTAACACTCTCCAAGTAGAACAATGGGCGAGAAAGAGCTGCGTACGTACAACATCATCATTTTCATAAGTCCGTACAAGCTCATTCTTGTTAAGTGGCTGACTGGCTGCTGAGTACTTGAGATTCGTTAAGGGATGACATATTTTCTGGACATTATTAGTTCTACAAGGAATATATCATTTAAAAAGTATTGCATACATACTCACTAGGGCTCCTAGCTCGACATGTGTATTGTCTGCAAAAATGGCAGCCCTGACCCCTCTTGGGAGAAACAAGTGTATATGATGAAAGAAAGAGAGAACGTTCATCATTCTCACTCTCAGCATAACCCCATATTGTAACCAAAAAAGGATGAAATATGATGAATGTATAAATTCAAATAAAAAAGACATATTCTAAAAACGGGATCAAACGATGGCAAGGCGACCAATGAACCGAATAGTCAGACCACGAAACTCCTTTAGAACTCAGTCAACTGGAGAAAAATTCTTATATATGGGTTAACATACAAAGTAACACAATAACTGGTATTGGAGTACTGGCTAGCCTAGCTGTAACATCCACTATTTATGGGCTTCACATATCACAGACTTAGAGAACAACCAGGTCTGTGCTTCATATCTTATTATTACTGTACGTATTTGTTCGAATCGGGCAGTGTATTGACTGTATTCTGAGATTAAAAAGTGCTTTCTTTCGTAAATTCGTTCGAAAATATAGAATAAGAAGCTTAAATTGCATCCAGTCTGAAGAAAGTTCAATAATATTTTATATGGAGCAAAGCGTAATATGTGAATTCTTTAAAGCCTGGATTTTGCTTTTTCGATTCGATGGCAACGTTATTGAAGCTTGCCTTTATTTGTTTTAGACTCGATGCTACGCTTTTCGAAAAAGAGATTTAAAGTTTGAGCTTCAAGTTGATCCAGTGGGATATTTTATTCATTTTTTGGTGTAAATTGAAATTAAACAATAGAGCTCATTTTTTTGGATAAATTTGCTAATTTGCTATTATCATAAATTCACAATCAATGTACAAAGGTTTATAATTGATTTTGTATGTTACGATTCACCATCTCTCTCTCTCCTCTTTCTCTCTCTCTCTCTCTCTCTCCCTCTCTCTCTGTTCTATGAAGGAGAATCGATCCGAAAAGTTGGAAACTACTCCATCAAAAAGTTGGATGTCAAACAGGAGGATCAACTTTTTCTGCTTCTTCCTTTCTGATCATATGACTGTGAATCTACCATGATGTGTTTATGTTTTTCGATAGAGAAAATGGAACGGAATGAATTCACTTTGAAAACGGAAGATTCGTCCACAAATAGCAACATAAAGGCAACATGTTGTTGGAAGTACAAATAAACAATCCAATTGACATCTAGGTCTTCATTTTAAAGATCTAGCAACAAAAGGATAGTTGGAAAAAACTTTTTGTTGAGAAAAGACAATTTTCCTCCTTTGTGCAAAGACTTTATTTTCGTAGACTCCGTCCCTTGTGATTTGATGACGAAGACTAATCTAAACTCATAATTCTTATACATCTTATATATCTTGTAGTACACGAGCAAACTGTAACAAGATATTATTATGACTGAAATGATAAAATTCGTTAGCAACCATCAAATGTTTAGCGACTTGGCAGCTGGTGCTTTTGCCACAAATAAAGCTGGCAAAGTCAGGACTACAAAACCCATACACAACATCCATATAGCTTAGGCCTCTTTAGAGCCTAATCCCGAGAAGGATTTGCTCCTAGCCGTACTCTTGGATCAGGGATGACACATTCTTTTTTTATTTATTAACAAAATGACCAGCTATGTTCAATTCGATCCGCAATATGGTTTCCATTAATACGTTATAAAGATACAATAATGGTAAAACAGCTCTTTGGATATTGTATCTTTGATAACTTACTTAATATTATACAACTTGCAGAAGGAAGAAGTAAATTACTAATAATTTTCTGAGAAATAGGTTCAACGGGTACGCGGTAAATTCAATTATGTATGAGCCCTGGCGTCCCTGCTTCTAAACCTTTATTCTCTATACTATACTGGAATGCATCCGTACCTTCTCTCTCTCTCTCTCTCTCTCTTCCTCTCTCTCTGCCAGACTTTTGCTTCGATGTAATTCCCATGGGAGTTTGAAAGCAAAACCGAGTTTGGAACTACATTGGCATTTATTACCATCCTTTTTTCACATAATAGTACACGGACGATAGAGGTGTGAGAACCAAAACAAGGAACTACTTTACAGAAGAATTTGTCGAAGAATGTTAAACCATGTACCATTATGTAAACGCTAGTTTTAACTTGAAAATATACTCGGCCAGATAGTTTCTTAAAACACTATTTTTATACTCATACAACCTCCATTTAAAGTTCCTTGATTTTGAAGTAGGCACTGAACGGGCCATCTTCTGCGGTCTTATAACTGTATATTTCCTTTCTCCTATAATCCCCTGTTGTATCAGTTCTTCTTCTTCTTCTGGTGGTGGGAAAGATAAATCCTGATGTCTTCTTGCCTTTTTGTTTATTCTTTTGGGAGTGGAAGGAGATCGAGAGAGATTTTGCTAAACAAGAAAGAGAGACTGAAAGATTGACACATTGATTTCTTATTCATATGGACGCGGTCTACCTAAATGCGACAAAATTTAATTTGCCTCGTAGGAGCTCAACTTGGGGTTTGACTAAAGTTTTATATAAACCCATCCTTGGGACCTGATTGAAGACTAAAGAATGAAAACAGGATATTAGAAAAAAAACTGTACTTTTGAATACAACAAACTCACAGATACGCTTATATGATTTATAGCTTCGTTTGTAAAAAGTAGCAGATATTCATTATAGCGCCGTGATGAAACGAAACGATTAAAGTCGTGTTTAAAGAACAATCCAAGAGATTAATCATTTCGAGAAACTGAAATAGCTGAATAGGATATAAATTGCCTGAGTTAAGCAACCTTAACTGCATTTTCTGTTGCAATTACAATTTGTCCAAGGGGGCATTTATTGCAGAAAAAGGCTACCATACTTCCAATGCATTTAATCTGCATTTAAGAGCATTAATGAGCCATTTTGAATCCCACCCGACCATTGCATTCTTTTCATACCGGTTGATGGCCAAGGTGCTAAGGTGCCAAATCAAAAATGCAAGTAAAAACTTTGACACATTACTGGACTTAAAACTTGCACATATTTAAATCACGAAATACATGTTTACCTATTGGTACTTTGAGCGACTTCTTATACTTTTGAATAGTATTTTATGCTTTTGTTTTGTACATTCGACGTGGCGAGTCTGAGGTCATTAAAACGTTTGGAGGATTAAAGAAAAGCAGGAAAGCGTCTTATTGTAAGACCTTAAATGCGGGCAAACTTCTTCTTCTTCTTTTCTCTTTAGCTTCGTGATGGCTTAAAAGAGAAGAAGAAGGAAGAAAAAGAAGGCGGATAAACGGTCATTTAAGCCAGGTATGAGACGGTTACTTTTAAACTATTTTATTCTGCAACGAATATTTTATCATTTTCAGGGTTTAGAACAATTTGAGCAACGTTTTGGGCCATCTTATTTGTATATGCATACAATATTTATATATATGTAAGGAAATAGATCGTCCTTGTGAGTCTATAAAATTACATGATTCTAAACCTACACTTGTCTATGCAACCTCTGGGATTAAAATAATTACTTCTTCGAGTAACTTCTCCCGTAAATAACACGACTGCTTGGTCGCATCTGGTCATTACTTAAAAAGAAACTTCTGGATAAACAAAAGCCTGCTTCTCCTTTTTCCTCCATCGTAAAACACTTCAATGCCTGCAATAAACGGAGAAAAAGAAGAAGCTTCTCTAATTGTTGCACCGAAGGTCTCTGGATCTAATTGCAGTGTAACGTTGTTGCCGTCCTTGAGAAATATATAATAATAATTGAATACGAATACGATAATAATGACCACCTATAAGGCTTCTTCTCACAAATTAATGGCTCATTGGAGAAAGGCTGCAATTTGTTTCAATGCTGTGCAATATTCGCTTTTGTTTTTATTGTGTATTATTCAGCTTTTTGAATACCAATTTTATTATGTCCAGATAGTGTACCTTGTTAAACGAATCAATGTATGATGAATTAATCTTAGATAATATATAATGACTGAAGCTGCCAGGCAACAAGTTAATACTTGCATGAATCGTATGAGAAACAAGGGATTACAGAAGGATTAAAAGTGTCCAATCAACTGCTTCTTAGCAGTTCTTGCTGAATTAATTAAGACTTGTATTCCCATGTTAGCATCAATATTCCAGCAAAGTTGCCGAGATGTACTATCTACTTTCGTTTACCTTAGTTTCGAAATTAAAAGCCAGGTCTGCATTTTTCTTTCTTGTTAAAACGCGCACAATGAAAACATTCCATATGTAACAAGCGCCGTGACAAACAACAAGTGAGAAATAAAACAGTTTAATATATTTGAGTGCTTTCCTCTCGAGATTAAATGGGACTTGAATGAAGGTGCAGGTGGGAATTTATTATACACGTTTTTTATTGCTCACGGTTTTAATATTACATATTTAAGAGTACCTGTTATTTGCAACTTTCATGGTACATTGAACCTACTTATCACAATACGTTTTATCTATTTATAATGACGTTCTTGGGTAAAAATGAACAATAATTTAGTATC
>LR142204.1:0-10865 GCA_900659605.1 Tisbe holothuriae | reverse complement strand
TCCGCCTCCTTTCCATATCCACCGCCAAAGTGATCGGCATAGTCCCCAACCTCAGACTCTGAGCATTTCATCTCATAGGAGGTGCTGCAAATGGTCTCGTCGGGCTGGGATTCGTACTCATCGTGGCATTCGGATTTGTACGAGGTGGAGCAGACTTCTTCGGGGACTTCGATGTACCTGTGAAAAGGGTTGAAATTGGTCATAGACGTTTTGGTAAGTTATCTAAGACTAATATTAAATGACTAAGAATTTACCGATACATCTATCAGCATAAAAACTTTTTTCTTCCTATTTGTGTATTGATTGGCATGTAATCGTAACTCTAAAGTTCCACATATGCAAATGGAATGCCTTTTTTCATTATAAATGCTGTTAAAGTTCCGTATTATACTCCTACCATTGCAATTTACTGTATCAATAATCTTCATATTTAGTACATAAATTCCTTACTTCGTGTTGCACTTTTCCTCCTGCACAGTCTTGCACTTCTTTTGCGGCCTGAAACAATCCAACTCATTACAATATAATAAACCACCCTGTATAACAAAACTACCCACTTTTTACTGCACTGTGTCGATGTGACCGTCTCATAGACGGTCTTATAATCCGTCTTGCATTGCTCCTTGTAGGTCGTCCGGCATTTGAGCTCAGGAATCGAGATGTGCTTGTCACTGCAGTGCTCGCTGTACGTGGTGTGGCATTTCTCCTCGTACTTGACGTCAGTTACTGAAATTGACATAAAATGATCTTTACAATCCGTCGGAAACGCTTTGAAATACCTATCCGTAATGTCATTTGTGATTGATCCAGCAATGACCCCTGATATGCAGAGATAGTGCGAGTCATATGTAGTAATTTACTACTACTAATAAATAATATTATACGTATACTAAACCACAGTAAATTTTAACATTTTAGGTATACACATGGCCATTAAAGTAGCAAATATGCGTATTCTTTAAGAGATGCATCCATATCCATGGTGGGCCTTGGATGCATCATGGAAGAATTATATCCTACAATCAAGGATTGTATTACAAAAGGCACGCTTCTTACCCGTTTTATAAACCTTCTTGCAGACCTCTTCATGAAACGTCTGGCATTGCGTCTCGTAGGAAGGGACGTACACCGTGATGATCTCCTTCTTCTTGCCGTGGATGCAGTGCTTCTTCCCCTTGTACTTCTTGCCGCCGGAGACGGTGGGCAGAGGGAGGACGAGGAAGACTAGATAAAGAAAACGAACTCCTAAGTCTAAGAACCACTACTCGATGCACTCTCATTTTTTTTTAGAAATGTAGTATTCTACATGCAAGTCTGAAATTTTAGATTTTTTTAAACAATTAATTTTATACTAGACTTGAATTTCTACTCTATAGGAGGTACTTTCTTGCAATATTCCATAATTAAAGTTGTTATTGATAATTTACTGAACAGTGAACACATTACACTTCCAACTTACACAAGCATGTCAAATGAACCAACTCTCTTGATGAACATTTCCACATGACCAACAAATTCACTCTTAATCTGTAACACCAATGAGCACCAACGACCAACTGAACCCTCTACAGATGCAAACATATAATATATATAACAATGAGCAACAACTTAAAAACAAACATGTTGATGCGTCTTGGAATGAAAATTTCCCCCTGTTGTTCTTCCTGTTTTCCTCAAATTATTGTTTCCAAAACCTTGGTCGGATTTTCCAAGGTTAATGAGAAATTACTATACTCAGATGAGACAATTATATTGGTGTTTTAGTATTTATATTTATTCTTTCTGTGGTACAAAAAACGCATCCCAACAAAATACGAAAAACAGGCAACAAGATATTTGACACATTCGATGTTTCTCAGCCTCTTCTTTTTAGAGAAATTATCCGCAGGCAAGATTGCGCGTTTATCTTCTCACATATTTCCCCCCAGCAGGACTTATTTATAAAATAAACCTTCACGTTTTTCTCTAGGCACTGTAACACAGTATCAATGTCCATATAATTTCACTCAAGCTTCCATTGACCGTGCTTTTATATAGTTCATTGTTAATAGTTCTTTAAGCCAGTACGAGCTCCTTTTCGACAATCTCCCTGTATGCGGGCAGCCCTCCGTCGAGACTGTAGACCTTGCCCTTGGAGCAGACCCACAACTCCTGGCAGACCATCTTGATGAGACGCTCGTCGTGGCTAACGAGGATCACGCCACCCTGGAATGAGAAACAAGCGATTAATAATCAAATAATGTACGTGTATTCAAATACATTTATAATTCGAAGTTGGAAACAACAGTAATTAATGTTGGAGTTCATGTACATATAGAAAAAGGCCTTTAAATTGACTGTAATATCACATATTGCAACATCCTTAGAAGCTAGAAGTTCGGGTTGTAAGTTGATAGGTTGATTAATTCAATATTGTAACGAGTGGATAGTAACCGGGCAAAGAATTCTAGACTAGCATTCCTTGGGTCTAGAATTCCTTGTAACCGGGTACCCCCCGGGTAGTATAACTACACTCCAAGAACACAAACTTCCCTGTATGTGGTTAAGGTTAAATACATATTCTAGTTGCATCTGCTTTTGTTTCCTTACCTTGTACTTGAGCAGCCCGTTGCCGAGCGCCTCAATGGTCTGGATGTCCAAGTGATTTGTGGGCTCGTCGAGGATGAGGAAGTTGGGCTGGTGCGCGCACAGGATGGCGAAGGCGACGCGGGACTTTTGGCCTCCCGATAAACTGCAAATCTGGAAAGGAAAGTAAAATTCACTGGAATCAATCGTGCTTTACCAGTTTAATATTAACTTGTATTTATAAGTATCTTTCTTGGAGGTTCGTCATAATATGCAGTATGACAACTGGTATTGTCTACATTCTAAACATATGTAACAAAACAAAAGAATTAAAAAAGTCCCCCAGAAAAAATATCGATTTCCTAAGCTACAACATGTTAATGCTGAATAAATTAAGATCGAGAAAATAAGGAAACATGATATTTAAAAGTCCAAACGAAAGCAACTTCCAAGGCATTTGCATTTTTAAAATACTAAGTCTACAAACAAGATTTAACCCGATTTTTGCACATTTCAATCTCTTCCTTCTTGATTGAATCAACGCTTGAACACAGAGCAAGAAAAATCTGCTCCATGTGTACACAATAGACCGCTTCCTAGCTGACTCAAGCACGCCTGTTGCCGCTGCGACAAGCCAACACGTCGGCTGTTAACACAGCTAGCAGCACATGTAGCTAAACCGGCTCAAACGCCGTGTTGTTTGCTCAAGATAGGAAGCGGCATTGAACTCTTGCCTTTGCAGTTGTTAGCAACCGGCGAATAAAACACCTTAAAAATGTCTTGCTGTCCTGAAGGATCTTGGGGCAAGTTGGAGCCCGACGCCAACTACAAGCAGAAGGGCGTCGTGGAGACGTTGGATGGAGGGCTTGAGGTCTACAGGGTGGGCAGCGGAGAGAAGTATGCCAATAACTTACTATGTATATGCTATGGTTCAGATTGTTATCTATGCTGTATCCAGAAATCTAATAGGATTTATGACATCAGAAATAGTTTTGCCTTTATGAAGAATCTGCTTTCAGGTGCATCATCTGGAACTATGACATCTTCGGGTTCAACGGCGGCCACACCAGACAGATGGCGGATCTGGTAGCCGAGAAAGGTAATCAATCCACTATCTGACGCCTTAATAATATTAATATCATTTTCGTCTAGGCTACCTTGTCGTGCTCCCCGACTATTACCGTGGCGAGGTCTATGACCTAGAGGCTCGCGGCTTTGATGAGCTTCCCCCATTCATTAAGAAGCACACGCAATGGGACGCGCTTCTCAAGGACTGGACCGACAGGGTCAAGCCTTACGCTGAGAAGCATGGGGCTAAGGTCTTTGGAGCTGTAGGTAAGCTATTTTGAGCATTAAAGTACTTAAATTAGATATTCAATGTGCAAAAGTACAGTCAAAGAACCCCGAGGATCGAATAATAAGACGTGAATGTAAACAGCAGACCAATTAATCTAATTTCTTTCAGGAACGTGCTGGGGCTCAGTTCTCGTACTGGAGCAGTGCGCCCTGCCAGGCTTTGTCGCCGGCGTGTCCATGCACCCTAGCCACACCAAGATCTGGGCCCTGCTCGATGTGAACGAGAAGGAGAAACTGGAGGCCGTCAAGGCCAAGGGCAGCAAGCAGCTGTTCATGCCGGCCGGAAATGATGATGATGAGGTGAAGAAAGGAGGGCTTGGAGAGAAAGTGCTTAAAGACGGTGAGGAAAACTACACGACTGACTTACTACTTTACCCTACAACTCATTCAACGTTTTCCCCGATTTCAGATCTGAAAATTGTCGAGTTCCCCGACATGGTCCACGGCTGGACTACCCGCGGCGACCTCTCCGAACCCAATGTGGACAGGGACGTCAAGAAGGCAGTCAATGAAATGGCAGAACACTTTAAGAAGTTCTTGTAAAATGCCCCTTAAGTGCTAAACGGTCGGTCTATTTTGCGACCATAAATTTAATTCCTAACATGATCATGCATGAAAAGTGCCAATACATAAATATGCCTAAAACTTCTTTGAGAAATAAAATTCGGTTACAAACAAACCCAAATCATAACATTCTCTAATGAACTTCTAAAATGAAGAAGTAAATGGAATGACTGTGTAGTTCTGTAAGCTTACCTGCTGCAGTGCAAGCTCTCCCGTGACCCCAAAGGATCCCAGCATCCGACGGTATTCTTCCACTTTCCGACCGGGGAACTCTTTCGCCATCAGTTCAACGGAGCAAATCTGAAAGTTAGGAAAGAGGGAGAATTAGAATTATGGCTAAAATACCTTCCAGTAAGTGTTTTATGAATATATTTCTTACATCCATCTCTAGTTGGTCGACGTGATGCTGCGAGAAGTATCCGAACTTGAGGTTTCTGTGCGAGGTTCTCATCCCATCTGTAGGGGAGATCGAGTCCATGAGAAGCTTCAGAAGGGTCGTCTTGCCAGCGCCGTTCTCACCAACCTAAGTTGGAACAAAACATTATACATTACAAAAGTATTTTTTTTTATTATAATCAAATTAATCATTAACACATAAAGGTTAAATAAACAGCCAAATACAGTACTGCATAAACTGAGTTGTGATAAACTGGCAACATTAGCTTGATTAAATCTTATCTTCAGAAAATTCTCCAGGCCCCACCAATGCAACTGAATATAGAAGTGCTAACTGACCAGTGCCAGCTAGCGCCAGCTACTAGGCTCATAAAATATAAATAGTATTATTGTGATATTCATTAAAGACAGACTCACGATACAAATCCTTGACTCCATTGTGGCGTTCAGATCGACGTTCTTGAAGATGGTTCTCGATCCCTTTCCATAAGTGAAGGCGACGTCGCTCAGCATCAGGATCGGCGGGGCGAGCTTCTCGACGTCGGGGAACTTGAGCGTAACCTCGGTCTCCTTCTCGATAGGGACGAGCTCAGGGCTGAAATATAAGAGAATATATTAACATGTTTTAAATCAAAATGATAGAACAGCAAGTTATTGTTATTTGTTAGTCAGCCATGACAATTATAGGATTGGATTTTAAAGATTTCTTAACAGCAGTTCTATTCAACTTACAGTCTCTCCAGCTGCTTGATCCTCGACTGCACGAGACTCGCCCTCTTGGCATTGAACCTGAACTTGTCGATGAACTCCTGCACGTGCTTCCGGTACTCCAGCTGAGCCTCGTACTCGCGCTGCTGGGACTTGAGCCGCTCAGTCATCGTGTTCACAAACTCGGAGTAGTTGCCTCTGGAAGAAGAATTAGATTGATAGGAGTACTGGGCTCAATAACGTTTGAGCTTACCTGTAGGAGTCTATCCTCATGGAGTGCAGATGCAACATGTCCGTGGGCACCTCGTCGAGGAAGTTACGGTCGTGGGAGACGACGAGGAGAGTACTCGGCCAGCCCTAGAGTTGGAAAATTATGCTTACTAACATAAACCGGCAAAACATTGAATTACAATAGAAGGATTGTAATTAAACAGTAAATCTTACCTGCAAGTATCGTTCCAACCAGATAATCGCCTGCATGTCCAACATGTTTGTGGGCTCGTCAAGCAACAACAAATCCGGCTTGCAGAACAAAGCCCTCGCAAGGGCGAGTCGCATCCGCCAGCCGCCGGAGAACGTCTTGGTCGCAGCACCCTAAAATGATGACTTACTTAATTAGAACTAAGACACTAAATAGGCAAATAAATGTCTATTTTATATTTCACTTGCCTGCATCTCCGTGGTGAAGCCGAGACCCGCCAGAATGACCGCCGCCCTCGACGCCGCCTTGTCGCTCTCAATGGCCTCCAGCTCCGAGTAGACCGCCGTGAGCCTGGAGGAGAGCTCCGGGTCGGAGGCGCCCTCATTCAACTTCCTTGTGAGGTCCTTCTCCTCTCGGAGGAGCGCCTCCCGGACCTCCCATGACTCTAGGACGGACTGGAGGGCGAGCGTGTCGTCGCCGACAACCTCTTGCTCCACGTGGAGGATGGAGATGTGAGAGGGGATGACCAGCTGGCCACTGGAAAATATCAGATATTAGCTTTAAGCTCCATTTTAAGCATTTCAAAATGAGTTCAAATAAGAATGTTGCTTAACTTGTGGATCTTTCGTTTAACAGCTAGTCGACAAGAGTCTTCCATGATACATCATATCAATTAAACTTACATATGATACATGTACATGGACAAGATAATGCAAGCAAGATTTATGCACAAGAATTATATTAATAATATAGATAAGATATCTAAGCATCGACGCCTTTATGGGATGAAGTTGTCGATGATCTAAGGTTTGATATTTCAATATGTCCGAATGTATAGGATCAGAAAAGTAAAAACTAACGTTGAGATTAGCTTAAATGTAAATAGTACTTACGCTGATATGAGTTTCAGCATGGTGGACTTCCCCAGCCCGTTCCTCCCGACCATTCCGTACCGCCGTCCATAGGTGAGGCTGAGGTTGGCTCCCTTCAGCAAGACCTTCTCTCCGTAGGCAATGTCAAAGTTCTCAAGCTTGATGTCCTTGGTGTTGTGGGTGCCGGCGGCCTCAGCGCGGGTGTCCTTCTTGCTGATCACCTGGAAAGTAATAATGGATATTTTAATAGTAATTAAGGTACTTTTATTGGGTTAGGACCAGATTGGTAGATTGCAGAAAAGACTGCTACACTACTTAATCTTCAAAATCGTTCATAATTGTGCTATAAATGCTGGTAGAGTTGAAGAAAGACAATAAGACTTTTACGGTGCTAACCAAGGAGGTTTAAATGTTGTCCTATTTTGATGGTGCTAACATTCATGTTTTTTGCCTTCAAAAATGGAAAAAAAAGTTCGTTTCGTTTTGTTACCTGCGACGCCGTCGCCTCACTGTTCTTATATCTGTTCTTGGGCTTCGTCTCCGACCCCTCCAGCTTCTCCTGCTTCTTCTTGAGCGCCGCCTCCGCCTTCTCCAGCGCCTTGGAGTTCACCTGCAGGTTTTGCTCCGGCTTGGTGATCCAGATGCTGCTCTTGTCCTCCTTGATTTCGCAGTCGTCGACCAGGGAGACCATCTGGACGGGCGCGTCGAGGATCTTGGTGCCGTTTGTGCTGCTGCCAGTGTTACTGAAAGACAATTGTAATTAATATTTGCTTTTGTACAGTAACTAGTTTCTTCCTTACTTTGACTCGTTGTGAATGAGTTTACAGATGCCGGTGCAGATGTCCCTGATGTCCTTCTCCGACTTTGACGTCTCCACCTCGTGCAGGATGCCGCCCAGCGCTTCGTACACCTCGTCGGGGGACTCAAAGTCGTCGAACGAGGAGGAGATCACATCTGGAAGAGGTTTATTTTTAGTAGATATCATGGAGACATGAAAATTGGTATATTTCTTATTATAAGTTATATCTCGAACGACAAGAGTGTCTACACCAGATGCAAGAAATTCTATACTGTGCAGAGTACCTTGCCAGATGATATTGGTTAAGCGGTCATGAGCTTTAAATTTTGGGTTCTGCCTAAATGCCCCATAAAAAAGGAATGTTTGATAGATGAATTGGGAAGGGTCGACGGTACTTTCTAGATACAAATCCATATTAGCTAGCTATCCCCAAATCAATAAGTATTATAACACAACAGTTTGTAGTAATCTTGAATTAAGGAAAAGTACTATTAGTCTTTAATGCAAGGTAGTAATGCATTGCCCCTCATTTGCTATTGAAATTTCTGAGCTGCCTTAGATCAAGGAACTCTGCACGTTTAGAATTTCTTGCTTAGATCCATTCACCTAGCCTAGCTATGATGCTTGCTGCTGCCTGCGTGTAATGCGTGGTCTTCGTCTTACCTTGGCAATATTGCTTGAGGTCGTCGTCCATCTTTGGGAAGTGCTTGTTGATGAGCTGGAAGCACTTTTTCTGAGCCTTCTCGGCATTACTAGAATCGGAAGAGGAGGCCATCATCACGGAGCTAGGACGGAGGAGGCAACTCGGTCTAGTCGGAGGCGGGGACAGGAAATCACTCGCAAGAGTAGCCACGACACAAGGGAGTCGGGTCTGCTGTACTCGGAGGTGGACTCTGAAGCAGCTCGGAGGCGTGGAGAGGGCTCTTAAGGATCGTCCACGGAGCTGCAACCAGATTTGGGAGTCCGAAAGAGGCTCCTGTCAAAAGGAAAGGAACGAGATCCGCGTTCACTGCAGAGAGAAAACGGACATGCCTGGAATAGAGGGAAGCACTTTTTACCTAAATTGCCACATAATAATATACTATTGTTTTTTTCTGAATATGGTTTTAAATGATAAATTGAAAAAGGACATATGAATTACATGAGCAAAAATTATATTATAAATATATGTACATAAATCATGATAAATGTGGCAAAATATATGTAAGCAATGCAAGGCAATGTTCATTTCCTTCCATCAGTGAACGCTTCTTTAAGGTCAATGTTTTCTTTTTCAGCTGAACACTCGTGGCAAGACTCAGCTCAGGGAAGACAGTAAAGGCAATAATTAGGGGGATTCACCTTTACTTAATTCGAGAATTAAGGGGAAGAATGAGCAATCAGTATAATCTAAAGAAATATTTTTCAAGGTTAATTAATATAAGACAGGAATGAGCATGGAATTATATTTCAAAACTGTTATTTAAAAAAGTGTTGTATTTTCTTTAGTAGTCTAGGAGGGACCCTGAATCTATCGGCCGACAGAAATAGAACTGAGCGGTATATTTCCATTTAGTTCGGAAATACTTCATCCTTGGTTGATATTATTAATCGCCCATTCTTTGCGCTTAATACAGTAGAAGCCATTACTTTAAAAAACTGTATGTAGGTTAACTGTAGTGCCTTTAATTGTAATAACAATATTATACATGCCTCTTATCATGCTACTTTAATAGACAATACATTGACATAACTATGTTTCATAATGTTTGCTGTAGTAATTTATTTCGATTTTTTTCCTGTTAAATTACGGCGCCACCTCAATGGGAATCCTCTCACAGATTGCGTTCATCTCGGCGTAGCAATCCGTGTCCTGCCAGAACCCGGACGTGGCGAGCGAGTCGGACACGGAGAAGGAGGCGCAGTCGTTATCAGCCGTGGAGGGGGAGTCGGGCGCCCAGTGCTCGTAGGTCGTGGTGCGGCCGAAGCTCTCGTCTTAAAATATGAATAATTCGTGAATTTACTGTAGTCAATGATCAATCCCCAATGCAATAAGGAAGTACGAGTTTACTACAGTTGGAACGTTATTTACATGTAAGGTAAAGTTTGTAGAGTTTTGCTGGGTAAGTCAAGCAGTCAAATGATCCGATGCAAAAGTCGTTGAATACAGTCAGTTAGCTATAAGTTAATTAAATAGAGTAATCTAACTTGCTTTATATCATACAGAAAGACAATATTTTGACATACAAGGGTACTTAGGGCTACACTGCAGATAGTACTATTCTCTTCTCACCTCCGAGCGTATCCCACTCCCAAACGCCTTTCACATCCACAATGGTCAGTCCAATAGCATAACTCAGCTCAGAGGTCACATCATACTCTTTAAAGTAAATTGTTGGTTATCAAGTAGGTTTTATATCATATTCAAAGTTACCGTCATTGATATAGCGAACAAGGCAGTTTCCTTCCTCGAGGGATTCGATGACCACCAGACTAGAAAATGGATAGGTAATATTTTTAAAGCTTAGCCTTAAGTATACATTAAAATCACTTTCTGCATAAACATGTTAAAGTCAAACATTATTTACGTGTGCGTGTAGCTCGATCCAAAGTTCTCGGCGAGACATGACGCCCTGTTGGCCTCCACCGTGGCCTCGGACATGAACCAGTACTCGCCGGCGGTGGCCGCGGAGCACGCCGTCGTCGTCTCGGAGATGTTCACGTAGGTCTGGGCGTGGCTGCCGCCAAAGAGGAAGAAGAGGGCGACCAGGGAGAGGGTTGCGTGGGCTAGTTATGGGTTTAAAGTAAGCATGTGCGATATCCAAATTCCTTTAGTCGGTATTTTGTCGGTACGGTACAGAGAAATATATAAACCTGGTACGGTATCAGAAAATACCGACTAATAGTCGGTATTTGTCGGTATTCGCCTTACCCTATATTTAGGTCTCTATAGGGGGCAAAAGATGCCCTTTAAATCAAGGGTATGTAGGGGAGGTTGGCTCACGCAACTTGTCTTTATTTTCCACGGGGAGACGGAGGAAAGACAATTGCCACTATAGCCAATCAGAGAGCTGCTCTCACACAGCCAATTGACCGTGTCACATTGGCTGATTGGCCTTCTGGGGGCGGCTGAAAATTTTGCTCTTTTCTTTAATTTATTGCTGTTCTTCAGGCAAAGCAGGCTGGCACTCAGCCCAGTGGGCTT
>LR142201.1:0-10841 GCA_900659605.1 Tisbe holothuriae | reverse complement strand
GAGAGAGAGAGAGAGAAAGAGAGAGAGAGAGAGAGAGAGAGAGGACGGAAAATTGTTTGTAATAGTTATATAATAAATAGTTTGTGTCATGAAGGCACCAGACAGCGCTTCGTAGACCACGACCAGCTAAGAACTTAAGTATTCTTTGTGTGCTCGCCTTCTAATTTCTAACAAGATCTAATTACTGCTAATTCAATAAGTGAATTAGTTTCCAGATTGCGTCCATGTACGTTTCATGGCTGAGTTGTAGAAGTAAGTTTAGTTATAGACAGCCAATTATAAATTAGACATACGTTAATACTAAAGTCTCGAGTTAATACGTACATTCGAAGCTACTGTCACTATGAGTTAAATGATAAGGAGCTCCATATACATATTTATGTCTTAAAATAATCGATACCAAATTGGCAAAATGATTTACAGGGTTATAAATTATGCAGAAGCACCGAAATGTATATTTATTGTTTAAATATATATTATTAATGATTTAACTACATTCTGCCTTGTTGCTGTAACTTTGATCCAGCCTTTCCAACCATAGTTCTCCTAAAGAAAGCATCCTGGCATAAAATAAAACTTTTTCAAAACCCTTTCAAGACAATGTAAATGTACAAAAAGGCCCCCATTAAAAACTTTCCCTCTACTCAAGTGCAGTTTTCAACATCAGAGGCAAAAACACATCTATTTCTTCCTCTGAATGTGCTTCCATCTGATAGACAGAACAAGCAAAACATTTTAGTAAATGTTAAGCTTTCCTCTCCCAAAACTAGTATACTCACAAGAACTAAAAAGTAAAGATATTACAGCGTTTTCTTTTAATTACTCTCTACTGAAGTAACTCTACCTAAGTCAACGTTATTAGGTAAGCAGGCTAGAAACTTTTCCCTACATTGTTGTAGTAGTATACATAGTAGCACAAACCTCCTTCTACTAACACTACTACTACAGCATGGGCTGCCGAATAGAGGCCCAAAAAGGAAGTCACAAGACTTCTCCAGTATAGTAAAGGGATTCCCCCGAAAATTTTCGGGTTCGACCGAGAAATGATGAAGTAGGGAAAGGGACAGAGGCTGCAAAGGCTGCAAGGCTTGGGGAAAACTAAAAGCGGCCTGGAGGAAAAGTTTGTGTGAGCGAGCGATGAAGGACAGTTTATATGACGAGGATGCTGGTCGTAGTAGGAAAAGAGGGGCAATAAAATGAGTAAATGTTTGGTTTATACACATTTGATGTCTATGAAAGTGTAATTGATGCTGAAGTAGAACTGTTTTTGATTGAACAATGGCGTCCCTGTTTAGCAAAGTGTTACTCACACAGTAGTATCCCTGTTGAATAAAGTTACAAAACTGTCTCAATGTATCATCCTTGCTTCCTTTCATCGCCACTTCCCCTCATCTAAAATGCATAAGAGTCTTGCATTACATGTCCAACATCACTCTGGTGGTAAAAGTTTAGAAGCATCTTTGAGACTGAGTCTAAAACAACAAGGATAAGGAGAACGTAAACATAATACTAATAATAACGTATGTGCTGACAGACCTCTTGATTGATAGACTCAGCACGATCTGCTCTCTTGTCATTCTGATCGTGTTGTTCACGTTTATGAGAAAAACCTAATCTGAAAAAAGATAAAGGCTGAATCAATCTATCTTGTCGGAAATAGGCCTTCTTTTCCCTCCACGTCGCTTTCATTAACCCAAAGGTCTTTCCATTCCCGTTTCCAGCATTTATAATTCAGTGACAAACCCAACTTACCGCGAAGACCCCCATTCCAATGTGCTCATTCGTCGTCGTGAATTTAACAGCAGTGACAGCTTGACAGGGGAAGAGAGAGAGAGAGAGAGAGAGAGAGAAAGGTGCTCTCTCTTAAGAATATCATTGCATACCGCCTTGACTTTACTCACAGTGGGTTCATATCATGATCCATTGACAAGATACCACTGTGCTCTTCTATCTGCCTTGTCTGGCAGACTCATGCTTCTTAATTAATTGCGCCTGTCGGAAAAGTTTCTATTTTCCGCCGTTATCCGACGACCTTTTCTTCCCCCGCCTTGGCTTTAAAAAGAACATTCTTTATGCATTCATTTATAGCTTTAGGACTTTATTGCTGAATCAGACCCTTTTTAACCACAATGATTTACGAGTCTAGTTTACAGGCGTTCTGATATTTAAGTGGGTTCTACAGTTGCGTCTTTAAGGAGAGTAGCAGATTATAGGCATATTTAAGAGGTCTAATTTGCATAAAAGGTGTGTCTAAGAGGTGAAGGAATTTGGAATGGGGACGTGGCTCTAAACAAACCTAGAAGCAACTTTTAGGGGAGGATGGCATATTTCGGAATGTTAATTTGGTTGCATATTATGAGGTATTGACAACCGCGCTTTTATGTCAAACTGTTTTCATATTACCCTGAGGTATCCCCAGAATACCATATTATTGAGTAGTTTCATGTACTTTCTTAGCTAAAAATGGCCTTGTCCCAATAAAAGGTGCAGCATAAAGCGACCGTTTTTGGCAAAGGATGAAATCAAAGGTAATTTTCAGCATATTTCAATCCCCGAACGCCGACAAAATCCCCCGGGCCCTGGACAATAATATTTTATCGGTCTTCCTTCAGGCCATTCAACCGTTCAATCAGGGTTGCCATATTGTAAAAGGCCTTTATTAATCATCATTATGGCAACCCTACATGATCATTCCATGCAAAAAGCCTCTCCCGTCCTGTGAAGGATTTTTAATATCATGCTTCACGTTTTTCGTTCTTTTTCCCAATTTCCTCCTGGGGCTCCATTTTTCCCGATATATCCACTTTCCGCCGCTTCCAAAAGTGGAATTCTTCCTAAAAGAGAAAGTATATATTTGAAAGAATATTATTCGATCCCTCTTTCCTTTTATCCTTCGTCGTCTCCAATACACTATTCATTTGGACAGGACTGAAAAAGGACACTTTTCAAGGATTATGTTACAGTTTGAAGGGATGCCAATATATACAAAATGCTACAAATATAGAGGTTTAAAGAACAGTTGTCTGAAGCAAAATGTCTACAAAGAATTATTAGAATATGCACGCCAATATATAATGTGATCTATTTAAGGCATATTTGATTAACTGACACAAGAGGCTATATTGTCCATCACACCTTGGTACATGTAATCAATTGTACAGGTAATGCATATATGCTGTTCATGTACAACCTGTACTGTAGGTCTGAGCTCTATTCCCAGACACTGCAGTCTACCAGAGATGTAAAAAGAACACATTTATAATGCAAGGGACGTCCTATCCCAATTATTTACATGGTGTCATCATGCATATACAAACCACGCATACATCAGTCAGTGTGTGTATTATGTAACAAAAACTCAGGTACAACAGTTACTGAAGTCTGGTGGGAATTTCTCTATTGTATATTGCAAGAAAGTTGGCATGAAAGGTTGGAAATTGGTCATGAAATTAAATATCTACAGCTCTTCGCCACTCGTATTATAGCTCAGTTTATTGCCTCCTAATCTACACAATGTCTCCTAGAAACTCACTCAAACCTTGCGGGGCTTCTTCTTTCCTTCCATCATCCGACACCTCCAGGCCCAGATAAAAAGAAACTGAACAGACTCCTCCTGATGAATGATGTTATTGATTCAGCCTTGGGGGGTATTTTTACATATCCGACGGCAACCCTGTTTTTCTCGTTTCTCGTTTCTCCAGGCAGCCGCCTCAAAGTTGAAATAGATCAATTACCCTGATCGAAAGTTTTTCCAGGGCCTGTTGGAGGAAGAGAAAGAGGGGATTTTGTTATGTCTGGATCAGGCCAAACCGCATCATTTCAGGGCTATATTTCCTTCTTCTTCTTCCCAAGACCGCAAGCTCTCTTGACTTTCTTGGAGAGCATGGTTTTCTTGGGAACTAAACTTGGAAGTCTTGGGAAGCTGTTCTCATATGGGCTTCTGCTGTGTATGGGACAGACATCTTTGTAATAAAACTTGTGGTCTACGCCTACAAAACATCGAGTTATGAACATATGCATTTATTTCACTATATATAGAAGAAGCCATACATTATATCCCATCCTAGACCTGGACCAAACTTGTTAGAAAAGCACATTGTATGACATAATATCATATAATAAGAAAGCACTTTTACACAGTGCATGAAAACTGTCCTGTCATCTGTTTTCTCCGACCACAGAGATCCTTCTTTCTCCTTGCTCTCAATCTCTCACAATGTGCTGACATAAGCTTCAAATATGACTCAACTTTCTTAATGATGTCACAGATTGGAGTGGAGAGAGGGATCACATTTTTAGGCTTAGAATCTACAACATATCCTATTAAACCAAATTCTTCTCCATAATGTTATTAGTGTCTAGTAACTAAGTGACATTATCACACTAGTCTTTTATAGTATTGCATGTAGTAATGCTGGCAAACACCACTATACACAATTGCTCAACAAGGAATAACTCCCTAATTGAAGTCTCGCGTGCGTAATGTTTCTTCCTTATATTCGTCTGGCTTCCTCCTCTTTGGGTTGGCCACAAATTGCTCCTCAAAGTCAAGTGCCTCTTTCTCCGTAATGCTTTCTACTAAGCTCGTTTTACATTAGAACACATTTGTCCATTACAACAAGCAGTTTATGTTGAACACAATAGCCAAGGTCAAGATTGCAATGTTTACATAATGTTGCATTATTTATGTCCAGAAAGTTGTAACAAAAACAACCGCAGCCTCCTCTCAACCTCAGCTTCCATGTGTACTACGTCGCAGCAGGGAAGTAATTGAACCGGAGTAGGATTTGAGCTGAGGCTGCATAGGCGGAATCCTACTTACAATAACAAACGGCTCATTGCTGGACCACTTTTCGTGTATGCCAGCTTCCGTCGAAAGGGGATTTTCCCTCATTGTGTCGCTCTCCCAAGAGGACAAACTTCTCTCTCCCTGTCTGTCTATTAGCTCATCCGAGAAAATGAGACTATTAGTCCTCTGAAACTACTGTGAAAGCACTTAAACCACTGTGGAATAGAAATCTAAATCTTTTCCTCCTCCTCCTCAGATTGGATCTCTCAAACATCATCAGTTCATATCACTGTGTTTGAACAGCCTGGTCAAGAATGTTTGAGTGGAACATATATGAACACACACATGACTCTTGTACTTGTATGTAAGCTCTGGTAACACAAGAACAATAATGACAAGAAGAATGCAAGAAGGCATCAAAGAAGCAATATTGCTCTAATTTGAAGAGGTTTCGTTAAGGAGAAGAAAGCTAATTAACGTTAACGTAATTGGATCAGAAGAAAGAGTCGGAGAAACCAATTAACTTTGTTTGTTTTTGATCTTGTTTGTTCATTTTTGAACGGTAATTGAAATAGAAATAGACATGGAACAAGAAATATATCAGATCATGAATTATAGACATAGATCTCAAATACAAATATTGGATTTGTAAATGCATTTTAGATTGATTAAGAATGTAAGTTAGCCGGATATGACCATAGAGTTACATTATATTTAGAACCTCTATAACTCCATGACTCCACCCTCCTTTTGGCCCGTCCTGAAAATAAGGGAAATCTGTATCTCTGCCCGCGACATTAATTAATAATCCTAAACGCTCAGCTCTTGAGCCTAGTTCTGTTGGCTGAGCCTAATGATAGCTGTGTGGCCTTGTAAACGCGGGTAGTCGGCATACATGAAGACAGAGAGCCCCATCTATAAAGCTCTATTATGAAGTAAAACGACCTGCGTCCATGTATGGTAGCCGCTCAGCGCCAGATATCTCCTATATAATAATACTCAGGTCCGAAGGGAAATAAGGGCTGCTGTTGCTGCCTTGATGAGTCATTAGGGCTGAGGCAAAACCATGTGATAAATCACGAAAGAGAGGTGGGTGGGCATAGAGCTGATCCTGATTATAGAGGGCATCAGACAATGAAGTATTAGCTTTGGATAGTCAAGTGGTATTCAATGAAATATATCTGTATATGCCAGGCTTACTGCATGCAAAGAAATGTCCTTGATATTGTTTTTTTATGTGAAGTACAGTATATCAAGTTTCACTTCTAGTCCAGGTATATTCCGTTTAAAATCTATGGCTCTGAGCATTTGGGAGAACACGACGTATGAAGACAAATGAACGCACGTCAGTAAAAGCGACGAAAAAGAGAAGATCTACATTTCTATTTTCAACACCTTCAATAATGGAGATGAAACACTGGGGAAAAGAGAGTCTATTTTTAGTATGAACGGAATTAGAGCATAAAAAGTAATATTTGTTTTAATCTCACAAGGCAAACATTGAAAATTAAGAACATTTTGAGGAAAGTTTCTCTTGGAAGTTTTAACCAAAGGCCCGCATTTAACAACAAAAGCAGCAGCGGTGGGAAAAGAAGCTAAAAAGTCCAATTTAGTTTTTGCATTATAATTAAAACAGCGGCAGCAGTTCCAAGAAGGGCTTGAAAGTGTGGCTGAACTGATGCTATCAAGTATGCAGCTCTTTCTAAATACAAATTTCCCAAAAACTTCTGAAAAGGATGCGACTTTTTGCCGCATTTAGAACAGCAAATGCAAACTTTTAATGTGATCAGCAATTTGTCTTGTACTTTATATATAGACTGCATTTTGTGCTGAAATGAAGAAGCAGGAGCATATTAAACTAGATAAGACAAAAAGAGAGTCTTAGTTGTAATATAAAATTGAGTCCTTTATGTTATTACTATGGATAAACACAATTGTAATTGAATGGTACACCAAAAGTAACTTAACAATCCCTGTATTTGCCATTGTGAAGTAGTTGTCAGATTCCCATTTTGCCCCAATCGGTCCATCTGTTCTTGTCACAATATAAGACAATCCTTTTGTAATACGTCAACAATACCCTTGTTTTGCTCTTCTAACTCTCAACATCAAGCAGGGTTGCCATATCTTCTACATGCGAATCCAAATTGCTCTCTTTATATGAGCTGATTTTGTCCTACAATTATCCAAACTGGCAACCCTGATTCCAAGCTAGTTTCTTCACTTTTTGTGGGACTTCTTTCCCAATAGTTTCCTTCAGTTTTGGCAGAGTGCCATAAAGTGGAGAAAAGGAACATCTCTCTCTCCCACTCTGATAGATACACACCCAGACTTTGCTTTAGTAATAATACACATGTAAGCTGTGTTTCTTTAAGCCATCACTTATGCACCCCAGTAATGATCCATGATTCTACAGTCTAATCGACATTTTCAGGACGAATAAATCCCTTCTATAATGTGGCATTTTCCTTGAAAATTGTTGTGCAGCCAGCGAGAAAAAAGGAGAAGAAAAATAATGGTCGCTTGAGGGAAAAAATAGCAGACGCCTTCAACGAAAAAAGGCCCCTAATTTTGCCCTTGTTTTACTTGGAAAATATATCGCTGAAGGCTGCTCTTAGACGAGCTTTATATGGGAGAACGAGGGCAATATTGTTGTTAGGATAGGAGGAACCTAATTAGATTGCCTCTGGCGCTTTTTAGGGAGAGAAAAAAAGCGCTTATTCCAGTCGAAAAGTTGCCTAATTGGAACTAGAAAACACTGAAGCAGCAAGCTGGAGACTGAGAGAGGGAAATGTCTATTTTTAGAGAAACATAAGAAGGTTTAAAGTCATTTAAATAGCATCAATATCATACTAGTATTGGATTGCAGGCTCAGATTGGTTCTGATTAGAAAAATTTATTCCACAGTTCGTATCTTAAACGGAATAAAATGCCATTAAAATGTTTAAGAGGCTGTAATGGTTCATTTTACAAACCTTCTTGGAAGCGATCTTATATCATGTCTTTTATTTTCAGAATTCTCTTCCCATCTCGAGTTACACATATTGACAATTTGAAACTGTTACAAAAGAGAAACACTACAGCAGATCACATTGATGTACAAGACAGCTGAATTTTATTATTTTCCCCCTCGCTGCTGCTGGAATTTCATTTTCCCCAAAATCAATTTCTTCTGCTGTCGAAAATGTTGAAAGGGAATCTGGAGGATGATAAAAAAGAGAGAATGCATATATTGCCAATTCGGTTCTTTTTAAAGCTGTCAAAAGGGGAAAGAGAGCGAAATGCAATTTCCAAACGCCAGAAGCCTTTAGAACCTGTGTTAAACACGAGATCATTCACAATGCATGGAACAATCGTTGCCTTTTGGCTTTTTAACCTATTAGAAAGTATATTATCATTGCTTCTTGAACTATTATCATTGTAACAGTGTTCCTTAAATATTGTCCAGTTCCAGACACCATAAATACAAGCCCAAACTTCCTTTATATTTGCCGCAGTATATTTGCACTGCCGTTTACTTGTTGTTTTTGGAAGATATAAAGCTTCCCATTTTCCCCCTTAACACGGCTCCTCAGACAGTTTATTCGCAATGCACCACTCTTACATTTTGCATGATAGAGTGACAAATAATCAGCAGGAAAATGGTGCCGCATTTTTACATTTTACCTTACTGCAGAATATATAAACGTGTTATAGCCTCATTAGAAAGCCACTGAACAGTTTCAGGGTCCTTTACGACCCTTTATATGACCTTAAAGTTATTATATTTGGCATTATCCATGTTAAATAAAATCAATGTTCAGTCAAAATGTTTTCGTGACTGCGTTTGATCTTCTTAAGGGCTGCCGAAAAGTTTAATCTTATAATAAATGACAACATAATGGCATCCCTGCAATCGCGTGATGGGAAGACATAATTCTGTATTTTTAAGCTGAAAAGGGGATTCCGTTATTATGATTATTATGACCATCCGAATATATACAACATGATTGGCAGACTCTCTTTCAATATTATCTGCCACTATTCCGCATATATAAGACGTCTCTGAGAGAGCAGTCCGCATATCATGTGCCCCATCCAACTTGCTTTCTGAGTCTACAAAGTTTTATATCTCGTCTGCATTTGAGCTCTGAAAGAAGAAGAGAAAGAGCCTTTTCAAGACCGTTCAAGCGAGCAAACGAGCCCGCCGAGGAGGAGAATAACAACATATGGGCACATTATTGATGTTCATACAAAGGCCCGTTTACCAAAACAATCATTGTACTCTGTTAGTTATTATGTTGTAAAATGTGTGTTTAGCACTTGGTGGATTGAAGTATCTTCTCTTCCACTGATTGGATAGGAGAGAGAGAGAGAGAGAGAGAGAGAAGAGATCAAGGATTCTCTCTCGTTCTTCTTTTGGCTGGCGGCTCTATTTTCGAGAAAATTGAAATGTAGCCAGCTCGTGCAGCGAGTAATCAAATTATAATGTAAGGCAGCTCAGTAATGGGCCTAGTTCTTCTTCTTCTTTCATGTTCATGATGTAATAACGAAAAAAACTCTTTTATCTGATATAATGGCTGTGTTTCGACAGAGAGAATATATCTCCCCCAGTTAAACAAATTTGTTACTCTCACTGTTTTCATTTATATTCATTTCCTGCTGAACCAAGAGCCTCAAATGTTCTGGCAAGTCAAACAACAAACTCAATTCGTTCTACAGCAGCTACTACTAGAAAAAAGGCAATATGTATGGCCAGAAAGTTTGAATTAAACATGAGCTTTTCCCTGTTTTGAATATCCGCAATCTAGAGAGCACGTTATAATTAGTTTTAGTCTAGATTTGCCAGGGGAAATCAGATTTATAAACCTAAAATTAACTCACGTACGGGACGTGCGTAGCAGCATAAACCTTATTTATTCACTCTTAACTTTCAAATTCGCATAATGTACCAAACTTTATAACTTTTAAATGCATTTTTTTCGCCTTCTTGTCCTGGTCTCCCTCACACACAAAGAGGGGCTTAAATGCATCGACAAAAGGCCACAATTACAAGCAGGCATTATGAGGTATTATTGTGTCTTCCGTCTCTTTGTTCTAGTTACAGAAGTTGTAACCGAGGCCTTAAAGTGATGATATATCGTTGACGTAAATGCACTTTTGACACTTTGCTCCGGCACATTGGGATCTACAAAAAAGGAAAATACGCCTACAGTTATAGCCCGATTGTGAAGTTATATCATACCACTGTGCTGGCTTATGCAAAAAGTGACTATCTGTGATGGGAAAAAACCGCCCACATACTTTATATCCGTATTATTTGTATTAAATTTTGCAGCGCGTTCTTATGCAATGTCTATTAATAGTTATGAATATCATTCATACTTCTGACTTTGACAACCCTTCTATTGCCTAATTATTCACATGATTAAACATCAAATTTCTGCCCTATTGCAGGTGCGTTTCCATCAGGAACCATGCAGGTAGCCTCCTACTGACCATGCAGGCCGCATCCTACTGAAGTTATCCTCATTTTCACTATGACGTTCTCCTCCTCGCCACCAGATGGCGCTGACAGCAGCAGCGCCACTGTTTCCGATCCGGAAAGATATGATTGTCAGTTGTATCTTCAACTGTCAGCTCCGTATGCTGCCAACACTGGAGAGGATGAGGTGTTGGAAGAGGGTCGAAAAAGGTAAGATTAGTTTATCAAGATATCTGCAATATTACTTGGACAATAAAAGGCATGATATAAGCAATGGAGATTGAAAATGTAATTTTATTGTAATCTACAAACCAGAGAAAATAATCCTTTAAAGAGTGGTGTGTATGTTCTACAGTGGAGAAAAGGCCGAAACTACATAAATCCAATGTTGTGGTTGTTGTTATAGTCCTAATAATACTTGTTCTATTTAGGGACCCTTCTGCCAGCAGCCTCAGCTCCCGTCTCTCCTGTCACCATCAGCTGAACGCTGCCTCTCCAGCCTCCTCAGCCCCTCCCACCGTGCAAGGTCTTCCACACCAGCACCGCACCCACACCCGCCGGCGAAAGCCGGTATCCTACTCCACCTCT
>LR142200.1:0-10882 GCA_900659605.1 Tisbe holothuriae | reverse complement strand
CCGGCTTCCACTACGGGGTGTCCTCCTGCGAGGCGTGCAAGGCATTCTTCAAGAGAACCATTCAAGGTAACAATTAACAATTAACTCTGGGTTGTTTTAATTATTCGCAATGGATTCGTATTTGTACAACAAGATACAAAAGTATATGTCGGTGTATTTTTGTTGTACATTAGCATGATTGATCTAGGAATACCTAATTAACTACTACTTTGTTTGTCTCGCCTTTTTCAGTTTGTACTTGTGGCTGTATTCTTTCACGACATGATTTTACATGTACTTAACGTCAGTTCAACCTCACCTAAAAATTTACACGTATTTGATGATTTCTTAATCCTTTAATTTTTATTTATTGGGTATATTAAAACATGCTTGTCTCTCATAAGTGTTTTGAATGTAATTTTAGTTATAAAATGTCGTTAATAAATAATATTCAATATAAGAAAGTACAAACCCATTCAATTTTTGACCACTTTTCATTCAAAGGAAAGCTAGAAAGCAGCAGCAAAAATAATTACTGTTTGGGTCTCTGAAATTAATACCTATTTACAAAAGTCACGTTGTAACAATACACTTATAGCACAACTCCTACAAGGACCGACCATTTTGAAGCGATTAAAGATATCTAGAAAGCTTACTACATGTACAATGGTTGTATCCTTGTATGTTTTTGTCCGTGGTCAAGCAATTCAACAAATTTAAACAAGCGAACTTAGCCTCAACTCAGATGTTTTGGTGTATATTATATACATTCAAAGTTATTCAAACCACAAAAGAAATACAAATCACCTATAAAACTATTCAAAGATAAGTGCAAACTAATAAACCGTTCAAGTTTTGTTTGTTGGCCTTTTTTATTTGGCGTAGTGCCCATTATTAGAACAGTCATTAATCAAAATTATACATTTTTGTCAACCATCATTATTCACTCACAAAACTTTCAAATAAAGAAGCACCCCAAAAAGAGTCTTCGTTAATGAGATATCTCTTAACGTTACATTCAGCTGCTGATTTGTTCTGGAAGTCGTTTTGTAATCTTCCTTCTCGAAAGGCAGTACAAATGTCAGATACAATCAGCCTTGTTTTATGCTCGTATGTTTGTATGGAGCTTATACTTAAAGGCTTCTGCTGGCTTTCCTTTGCATATTTTTTATATATTCGTTCACAGTACAAGAACAACTTAAATTGTCAAAAAAAAATGTAATTATAGGTCGAGAATTTGTACTTCCTGCAGGTCACGTTTAAATTATAAACGGTTGCACAAGTATATTTGGCAGTACAAAGGACCGCTCCGTTTTATTATTTATAATGCAGGAGAATATTCATCAAGACATCAAAGAAAGACGACCAGATTGGCAAAGGGATTAATAACGGAATATAGAATGTCCGAGCTCTAATGAATATATATTAATTCCAGGCAACATTGATTACACCTGCCCCGCCTCCAACGACTGCGAGATCAACAAGCGCCGGCGGAAGGCATGCCAGGCGTGCAGATTCCAAAAGTGCCTCCGCATGGGCATGCTCAAGGAGGGCGTACGCCTGGATCGCGTGCGCGGCGGCCGGCAGAAGTACCGCCGCATGGTGGGCGGCGCGGGCAACGGCTGCGGACAGGGCAACGGCGCCGCGGACTACTACGGCGGCAACCCGTACGCACACGCACAGGTCGTGGCGACGCAGCCGCAGGCGGCCCTGGTGAGCGGCAAGCGGCCGTGTCTGGAGGACAACAAGCTGATGGGCGCGCTCAGCAGGTGTGAGCCTGAGGTGATGCTGGCGCTGCCCGACCCCACACTGCCCGAGGACAAGTACAAGACGCTCACCACGCTGACAGAGTTCTATGACAGGGAGCTCGTAGCCACCATCAGCTGGGCAAAGCAGATCCCAGGTAACTTATAAACAGATTAGTTTTACATGTTTATGTGCATTATTCAAAAGACCATTACATTTTCTTGTCTTATGCATATAACAGTACAGACTCAGGATACACTTTTAAGGACTTCCCAATGAATGTATAAGCAATATTGCTTCTTCTTCCAGGATTCTCCGACCTCTCCCTCAACGACCAGATGCGCCTGCTGCAAAGCGGTTGGTCAGAAGTGCTCACATTCACCCTTCTATTCAGGTATGCACATATTTTCATCTTTTTGGACGGTTGTCAACTAATATGTACTCTCCGTGGAATTATGCTAATATTCTGTCCCGTTCCAGGTCGCTACCCCGTAACGGCAGTCTCAAATTCTCCTCCGACTTCTCTATGGACAAGGCCCTTGCAGAGGAGTGCGGCCTCGGGGACTTCTACCACCAGGTAAGCCACCATAGATAACTCGTCGTTGAAAGAAGAGTCCCTCAAGGGAAACATCACACCATATCCGAAAGCCTATTTGTGTCAGAAAAGCCGCTTTCTCATCTTCAAGACACGTTTGATATCGCTTTACATTGATCTCTGGATGAGATGAAGCTTTGTCAATACAGAATACATGATATGAGGTGGGGAAATGTCTTTTTAAAAGTTGTTTTTGTCAGATGCATGTGCAGCAATGCGGATATTGGACAACGGCCAAGTCTACTAAATCTCTTTTGCTCCTGAAAGGAAGAGTTAGTTGTACATAATTTTCCCTGATTTTGTTCGGCCTTGAACTTGGAAATCTGACAAGAACATGGCTGGGAAAATAGGAAACGAAAACAGGCGGAAAAGCGGCGTAAAGCTCTACTTTGAAAATCGATTCCGAGCGTAGGCCTTTTTGGGAAAATCTTCTCCAAGCTCCACTTTGAAAATGCTTTTGAAACGACATCATGTGATCAGCGGCTCTCTCTTTCTTTCTTTTTCTTCCTACTTTCTCTCTGTCTTGGTAGCAGCAAGGCCAAGCTCTCACACCGCTCGTGCCACCAGCCAAGAAAAAGTGCCATTCTTTAAACTTCCTTAATGTTGGAGGTGTGTGCTCTTCTCTCTGTACACAGAAGGCAACAAAAAGCGATATATGGCGCCCTACCGAAAAACTTTCCTAGAATCAAGCCGCTGTATGTTTACTCTGCCCTTCACATAAATAGATCTATCCGAACAAGGAAAAAGTTTTGCGAATAAGTAGATGATATTCTGATGTAAATCCGTTTGTTTACTGTCTCGTTTGTCCTTTGCCGAATTTGTTTCCTTCATCTGATATTCTCCTCCTCCCCTCAATTGAGGCATCAATGAATCAAAAGTGATAGCTTCTTCTTTTTCTTCCTCCAATCTTTTCTTCCTCTCAAGGGAATTACAAGGAGAACTAGTATTGGATGCCCGAAGACTATATTATCATCCAAATGTCCATGTTTAACACTGGGTGTCCAACCCGACACCCTTCTTCTCCAGTTACTTCCATCAGATCCGAATCGCAATCAGTCATCCAAACAAGCTCCTTTATATCTCTTTCTTTTTCTAGTGCGTGCACGTGACTGAGCGCCTGGAGCGCGCCGCCCTGCGCAAGGAGGAGTACCTGCTCATGAAGGCCATTGTGCTGACCAACTGCGACGTCCGCGTGGACAACACCGCCGCCATGGGCAGGTTGAGGGACACGCTGCTCGCGTCGTTGTGGGACACGGCATCGGCTCTGAGGTAAATTAACTACATAATTAACTGAATGAATGTGATTTGAATTTCCCGCCATTTCTGTTCAGATCCGGCAACCCCAACGTCCACGTCCAGAGCCTCCTGATGCTGCTGCCGTCCCTGCGCCAGTGCGACGCGCTCATGCGTCAGTTCTGGTTGCGCGTGGTCGCCAACGGCACCGTGCCGGTCAACAAGCTACTCGTGGAGATGCTTGAGACGCCCGCCAGGACCTGAACACAAACATTGAATTTTATTAATGCTATGGATTGATATAGCACGGCAAGGACCTGATGTAAACAATAAGAGAAACTTAAGATATGAAGAAAGCCCCGTATGCAGAACATACTCATATTATGTCTATTATTACAGAATAGAGGTAAAATAATATGAAGGAAAATTGAGAATAAAATAAAGACGAAGAAAAAAGAAGAAGAAATAAAAAAGAGATTTGAAGACTGCTGTGACCCTGCCGATTAGAAACAAATATGACGAAAATCATTAATCAACTTAAAACATCTGATCAACCCTCTGATACCCTCCTCCTTTTGTGCTTAGTTGTAGAGGATATGAATACGTTTCAAAAATAAACTGATCCAAATCACCCAATTCATATTATTAATTTTCCTGCAAACCTGATAAAAGCATAAAATTCCCCTTAATCAATTGATCTGAAATATTTTGACAACTGCATAATATCCCCTCATGCAAAATTGATTCCCTGTGTGCGCTCATTAGCCTCCCCTGTTAACTACCTGGTCTAAAGCATATGTTGTGTTCATAAAATAGATTTGGGCGCCAAACCCATTCATAATAAATCTAGAGAGCAACGCAAGTGAAGTTTTGCTGTATTTCCCCAAATATTCATCTTCTTAAAAGGCCTACAGATGACAACTTTTTACTTTAAAACTCTAAAAGCTGCAAGTCACATGCTATAAAACTACTCTTCTACTGAAAAAATACCCTTTGAAAAAAAGGAAGCAAGTCATAATTTTGCTCATATGTGACTTTATTAAATGGAGTTATAGACGTTAAAATCAAAATGACGCTGTAATGTTTGATTAAAATCGGACCCTTAGACGCTTGTGTTTTGATGTTGCCTTGGAATAAAAATATAGAGAAGAAGAAGAAGCGAATTCATTCAAAATTGTTACATTCTGATAGTTTCTACGATGTCTTCATTCGATATTGCTGAAGAAATAACAATATAAATGCCCAAAGGCAATCAACGCAATGTTAGTAATAAAGGACGGTGGAATGAAAAATTAATTATAAGGCCGCCGTATGTCTTTCCTAGAAGGTTATAAAATAAAAAAAGATGAGCTGCTATTGTTAATGCTACAAAAAGCAGTGTGTGTTATGAAACTACTTATGAAATTAATACAAATTAGAAGTGGCCCCGCGCAGCACGAAATATATTAATAAACACAGGTAAAATATATATTGGATTTTTGAGAGTGTTCTCTTGATAAACATGTTGTAAAAGTTAATATATACTCACTATTATTATTACAATTTATGCAGTTTTATGAAAGAAAAGACACGTGAAAATATATAAATTATTTATCTACATAATTACCTGAGTATGGTTAATTATCATTTATATAACCGTGGTTTAATGCACTTTCGTATCATTGTAAGAGTTTCCTCAGCTTTCCTGCGAGTTCGACTGACTTTGTAAAAGTTCTTCGACCAATATTTGCTTTTCACTCTACGTCATCGGAAAAAGAAAGAAAAAATCCCCAAAAAGTCGAAACATCAAACCTTACTGTGGAAGCATTCTTGGAAGACAAAAACACAAATCTGTTTTCTACGCACTTTTCAATGTTTAATTTCTCCGGAATGAAGGTATTCCACCCTGGATATGTCGTGCATTTTTGGGTATATAAGACCGGGCTGATATCCCCACCGATCATCAGTTACCAAATCCATCCAACTTTAGCAACAACTTCAAAATGGCAATCTTCAAGAGCTGCCTCATCATCGCAACATTGTTCGCCGTGTCCTCGGCCATTCCAGAGCCGGAGGTGTTCAGGCAGGTCACAGTTGAGTCCGGCAACCACCGTCCTGTGACACTCCCTCAGCCTGTTGGTAACGGTAACAGGCACGTATCAGTGGAGACATCTTCCCAGGTCAACCACCGTCCTGTGGTACTCCCCCAGCCTGCTGGTAATGGTAACAGACATCGGACTGTGACCGTTTCCGCTGGTAAGGGAAGCTACAACCCCAACAGGGACGATGATGCCATCGTGCTGGGTGGCCGCCCTGACTACAACAACAACAACAACAACGACTACGCCGATGATGACACCAAGGTCGCCTTCACCGTCGAGCGCGCCGACAGCTACACCCGCCGCGCCGTCACCCAGATCCGCTTCGAGCGCACTGTGACCGACATCGGCTACGGATGGAACGGCCAGACCAACCAATTCGAGTGCTACTACCCAGGCGTGTACGTGTTCGCCTTCACCGCTCTGTCCACGGAGAACAGCCAGTTCAGGGTGTCGCTGACGCTGAACGGGCGGGAGACTGGCCATGCGTGGGGCAACTATGCTGGGTATCAGTCCGGCAGTTCCACGGTTGCGCTGAGGCTGAAGCGTGGGGATCGGGTTGCGTTGAAGCTGACTGAGGGGGAGATTCATGAGCCGAGTACGACGAGCAGGGGTTACACCACGTTCACCGGGTTCAAGCTGTAGAGGATTTACACCATGACAAAACTTTTCAATTGGAGATGGAAAATAGTATTCAAGGCAGCTAGCTACGAGTACATTTGCTCAGTTTAATGATGCTCTGAATTCGCGGATTAATATTTGGCACTGAAATACACTCCATAGTAAACAATAAGTTTAACTCTGATGATGTTAAAAAGAACAAACTAATGCAATCAGTCAACTTGCTCAATTATTTATTTTAAACATATTGCTTAAGCCGCATGATCGCATCTCTTTAAGGAATGTCCGTGGCCTTGCACAAACCCTTCATATTCCCAGCCGTGTGCTGACCATTCGGACAATTAGGCTCATCATCATGTTCATAAATCGGTTGCCCTCTATAGTTCCCTCCAGGCCCATAGTTACACACCATTGCCTGCTTATACCAACCATCCACAAAGTACTTGATATAACCGCAGCCAATATGAGTTGTCTTTGCCCAGACAACCTGAGTGTAGTGCCCAATTGTTCCATTACTTCCAGCATTGGTATGGGCATCTACAGTGCTGGGCGGGAGGTATTCAACCTCATTGTACCACATGTCAATAAGATTCTGAGCTTGAAGACCCTCATCAAATACTCCTGTTCCTACCACTGCATAGTTTTGCCCTACATAAGTAAACTTTTCTGTTCGTCTCTGCTTGTCATGACCTATTGTACATTGGTCAGCCCACTTCTGAGCAATGATTGCTAGCTCTTCATCCCACTGAAGCTCCATCATGTTGCTGGCAGCTGGTTGCGGTCCGGTTGGAAAGCCATGTGTCTCTTCACCTCTAGCTACTTTTGCCCGAAGCATGTTGTGTGCATCAACTATGGACTGCTTGTCTCTCTAAAAGTATTATTGATATTGATAGTTTATTGGTTCCTGGCTGAAATAATACCGTAGTGAAGTCAATCTCCCCTCTGTAGCAAACTTCTCCGCATTTCTCAATGTTGGCACCTTTGCAAGCTGCATTGTTGCACATGGTGTGCCCTTCATACCTACCATACTTTTGACAGTCACACCCATCCTAAAACTGGATCAGTATGGATGATACACATATTAAATTAATGTCATTCTTACAGCAGGTAGAGTATAGTTCTTGCATGGTTCCTTGGAGGTTTCCACTTTGGGGCAGTCACAATGAGCATAAGACCCGGATTTGTTTATGAAGCATACCTTAAATAGGGTTTTAAAGTAACTTGCAATAAATGAGGCAGTTAAAAAGGTTACCCGATCTCCTTGGTAGTCAAAGCAAGGATCGTCCCCATGAAAGAATCCATTTGCCCAAGCTGGCATTTCGTCCTTGGTGAGGCAAGGTCTGTTGCCATATTTGCTATTGCAAGTAGCAATGGACTTGGAGGCCAGGTTAAGGAAAACGAGTGCAATGATGAATGTTCTCATATTGATACTCGTAGAGGCAGTTCAATCTGCGAGTGCTCTTTCTGAGTGAGGCAGAGCTTTTATATACGTTTTATTTGCCAGAATCATTGTAATAATTGCTTTCATGTTAAAGAGCAAAAGGTCTCAAAAGGTTAAAATCTTGAAATCACTCCATGATTATGATCATCAACCACCATGGATTATGAGTTGCATATTAAACTAAATAAATTGCATGATGTTCCTTGTACCCTCTGAGTGGGACGCATTGCTACACACAGTGTAGTAATGTACAAATAATTCCACTCATAGCTTGTATCCTACGTATATTATTGCGATTGGCGACTGTGTATGCTCTACAGAAACCGTTCATTAATTGGATTTCTTAATTCCCTGGGTTCAGAATGAGATTTATTTTACATTTCAATTTTTTAGAAGACATTTTTGCAATTAACTATAACATTTTCTCTAATGGAATTTATGGGGCTGAAGCCCGGCAGAGACCCTCCATAGTTCCAGAGGTGTAGGTGCCGTACACGCAAGTTGCTCCGGGGTTGTTATACATGGGCTGGCTCCTGACGTTTCCACCCGGTCCATAGTTGCACACAATAGCCTGCCTGTACCATCCTCCCTGGTGGTACTTGATGAATCCGCATCCAACATGGGTTGTTCTTGCCCACACCATGGCCGTGTAGTGACCAATGGTGCCGTTGGCACCAGCATTGCTGTAGCTGTTGACATTGCCGGGTGGGAAGTCAGCAACCTCATCATACCACATCTTGACGAGATAGTCAATTTGCTGGGAGCTGTCAAAGGCTGAAGATCCAAAGTTGGCATAGTTCTGACCAACCCAGTTGGAGAAGGTATCAGTTTGGCGGTGCTTATCATGTCCACCTTGGCATTGATCTGCCCACTTCTGGGCAATCTTGGCAAGTTCATCATCCCACTGAAGCTCCATCATATCAGCAGCAGAAGGCTGGGGGCCATTAGGGTAGCCACGGGCCTCATCACCACGTGCAACAATAGCACGACGTTTGTTGTGAGCATCAAGAACGGCCTGCTTATCAGCCTTAAACATTAAAAATGATATATAGTTAAATTGTACTCTATATATATTAGATCCCACACATACAGCAGTAAAGTCAGTCTCTCCTCTGTAGCAGACCCTTCCACAGTTGCTTGTGTTAACCCCTCCACAGATGGATGTGTCACACATGGTGTGGGCAAACTTTTCGGGATCGTTCTCGTAATTGTCATCGTTGAACTTGCTGTATTTGTTGCATTCACAACCGTTCTGAGAAATTCAATATAGGATAAACTCTTAGACATCTGATTTCCTCTCTTACCGACGGCAGGGAGTAATCCGCACACGGATCGACTGCAACACCGCTAGAGCAACCGCAATCGGCGGTGCAGTCGCACCCGGTAAAAGTGCCAGTGTCGAATATGAAGCATTTCTAAGATTAAGACAAAAGTACACATGACTAATAACGCAAGGAATGAAAAAATTTGCTGTCTGTTACCCTTTGACCCTTGTACGTAAAGCACGGGTCTCCATCACCAAAGTAACCTTGAGCCCACACGGGCATCGCAGTCTTTGCCAGACATGGCATGGATTGGTATTTACTGATACAGGTCGAGGTGGCGGCTGCCACCAGGGCGCAGAGGGCCAAGGAGGTTAGGAAGACCTTCATCGTTCGGAGGGGCGCAGCTTCCGAATGATGAAGCTATCCGATGGGGAACAAGGTTATATAGCCATCATGTCCTCAGTGGGTGCACATGTTTGTCTTTATCGACAGTTGCTACAACAAGTGAAAGGGAGTAAGAGATTAAACACAGGATAATAATGTGATAATGTGTAGCACTCCGATCACATCCCTGGCATTGTTGACATTCTGAAGAAAAGAAAGAGCGGAAAAACAAACCTGTAGTGCCAAAAGGGTACTGCACTGACAGCTACTGAACGAGAGCATATGCATAAAATGCCAAGGTGGACAGCTCTCAAGTTTTTCTCAATAACAACAAATAAGCATGAAAACGCAAAGGCATCGACTACAATATGCCGAAATTGGACATGATGTCCTCAATGGGTGCGGCATTGTGTGCACATGTGTTGAGATGATCCATCGCATTACAAAAATAGAAGGATTTATTTGCTCTAGCCATCTCCAGGAGAATCTTAAGTGATGTTTCTTGGGAATTAGACGTGAGAAAGCTCTTTAATGCAATAAGGGTTATAAGTGATGCAAGTGATGGATAAATAGATTCATTGCCTAACTGAGTTTAGCAAGGGTACTTAAAAACATCCTTTCACTTTAAGAATGAAAGGTACATATGCTAAACAAAGAAAGTGCAAGTTAATATGCAAGAAAGATTTTATCAGCCAAGACAATTGTTACTCCCAGAGGTTACAAAAGACAAAGGATTGTAAGAGCAAGTGTCTGGCCATGCATTAGATAAGGCATGGATAAGGATACTAATTGTCATAGAAAAAGGCCTCGTAGGGGAACGTGTAAAGAGGTATAAAATAATGAAACCAATTTGTATAGAGACTAGAGAGTCGTATATAAAATATGCTAGCAAGCAATTGATATCAGTACATATGTTTTGGACTTTAGAATCTGATCAACTATTAATATTGTTATCTTCCATAATAATCAATAATTAGTAGCAAGGGTAAAGTAAAGAGGGTTTGTATTGTACCTGGATGTTAGGATGGGTGTGACTGTAAGAGAATATATAACGGGTACAACAGTATATGAGCACATATGTTTGTTTGCTACATCAAGGACATCGATCGAGGAAAAGGAACTTATCAAATTAATATTTACTTATACATAAAATATAAGAATAACTGGAGATCACATGCTGGAGATGGATAAAGAAAATATAACCCGGGCCAAGTGTTTGTTTGTTGTTTTAGCTATAAAAAGAACAGCAGATTACAAGTGAAGCAACATCTAAGTACAAGCATTTCTCACTACAAAATGTGAAATATTTTAGGTTGCTTTTCTGCAGGGTACGCAGGTATACCACAAGAACTTTTTTCTCTTAAATATATATACTAATTGATACTAAACCCCAGATTATATACATAGCCTAGACTAAACCCTTTAATTTATCATTTGCAGAGGGCCTAGTTTTTTTTAGGTTGTGCGCATTTCAGTAAGCCTGGAAGCATTTCTCCAAATTTTGGACCAACTATACGTCAAGAGCAGTAAATCTTTCAGT
>LR142199.1:0-10887 GCA_900659605.1 Tisbe holothuriae | reverse complement strand
ACAAACCCATATTTATGCTAAAACTGTCAGATAATGGCTGGTTACTCAAATTTAGCCTTTAATGTAGAATTCTCTATATTTTGCCAGCTTCAAATGGCTAAAATTTTGATCATATATGAGTATAATTATTTTTTTGCTTTGATCTTCACTAGAAACTAGGATTCTACGAAAAACAGAGGAACCTATATTGTAGTAAAATTATTTTACTAACATAAGACAAGCCAGGAAAGTCGATATTAGTCTCGAATATCCTGGCCTACTCCTTAGTTAATAGAATTATTTGCTTATACCTCCCAACGATAGTATCCGCTCCACGTCCAATCAAATACGGAAACCCATGAAGACTAATCCGCTCACAGAACTTAACACCAGCCTTTTTAGCACCAGTGGTGTTAAATGTGCAGCAAATTCTGGAGGAAATTTTTTGCTCGTTACTTGAGGGATCGTCTTCAACCATCGTTGATGTTTATGGCAATAAGTACTGGACTAGATTGTGCTGAAGATATCCATTATAGGTCACATAAGTAATGAAACTATGACTAATAGAGAGACTGAAAAGGAACTTAATAGATCTTATTAGATCATAAGCAGACTAATATGCAGCCAAAACTTCATATATTGTTCCTTGTGGCCAAATTTTAAAATTAGTATCGAGAGGCTACGATCAATATTTTGTCGTTTAGCCAGAAAATACAAAGTACAGCCATATGATTGTATTGTATGCAATTCCCTTTAATGACCCTTTTAAGCGGCCTTGAATCGATTTTGGAGAAATGACAACCATATCCTCTAAAAGGATGAAATGCGGTACATTACTTTGGAAAATGACTTACATTGGATTCATAGTGCTGCTGTATAGCACTTTTTATGTTTGTTTTGCCCACGTCGTTCCTTGATATGCAAATGTAATTTAATGATCAAATAAGTTATGAAACAGTCATAATTCAGGCTACAGTCCTAAGCTCTACGTCATAAAATGTTGCCAATTTTCATTTTTATAACACGGCAAATCAATCAAGTATCAGCCAAACTTTTGCATTGGCATTGAAAGTACAGTAATTTTAACCGGTATAGCGCGGTAGGTGAAAGGAGTCAAGTTAATTAAAATAGGGAGGTGTATGATAACATAACTCTTCACCATACAAAAAGTACAATTTATATATTGAAAGTGTTGGATGCGAAGGAAAAAGTCAGTTATATATTATATAATTGTCTATTTAGCCAACAGATCAGTTCCAGTCCCAAGATTGAGCATTTAACGAGGACCCAGGTCCGGCTCTCAAACCCTCAAACTAAAAGAAGTGTATTTATTTTCATTGTTTCAAAGTAAATGCTTCCAGTTTCTAGGAGTACTTGTTTCTATGTGTGACCGTTTTATAATCGTGGTTAAATAGAACAATGGGAGCGAATCTAGTACGTACATGTCTCTATAAAATGATCGGAAGTACAGGAAGTATGGTCTTGTAGGGCTATAACAGTTCGCGCACTGTACATTATAATTGGGAATATATACAGATCAATAATATTATTTTTGTAGCCGTCCAAAAGTTGCATACTTAAATTGTAGGTTTATAAACAAAAAGGTAGCCAGATTTAGGGTTCGATATATTTATCTGCCTCTTATGTACCATATCAGATATTCTCGTGTATTCTGAATGATAATATTGGTAAATAAAAACCGATAACAACGTTGGTATGCAATCGGTTAACCTTTTACGTTAATAAACTGTATTTAATTACGTCACTGCACTGTAAAACTGTTTTACGGAGACAAATCAGTTTTTATAGAAAAACAGTATAAAATGAAAACAGCAAATTGAAAATATATTATTTCGTGAGCTTTCTAGCTAGTACGAAATTCGTGCATTATGTACTCGAAAGGAATTATGTTATTATCAACATTTTGAAGTTTCGTACCATGATTATCAAAACAATAAACAACTTTCTACGGACGATAACAGCCAATAATAACACAACTTCAGTGTCATATAGATATCAAAATGTACCAAATGTTACACCTTGTCACATTAAGTGTTGTTGTCCATTTTTGGATACCACCTATTCAGGGCTCAATATCTACCCTAGTGGAACAACTATTACCTGGACACCACCACTGCGTCATTGCAGTGAGTCACAGTGGTCTCAGGCTTGGAACAATTCCAGTATTAAATATGGAGTTGCAGGATTTTGAAGTAGATCAGAAGCTACTGTGGAGGGAGTCTTCTGCAATCATTGTCAATACAAAGGATTATATTGTAAATATACTATATTAAGATTATTGTTAAAATGTTTTATATCATTAGATAATGTTTTTAGAACTTCCAAGATCTAGTCAACTCCATTACAAAGCAATTAAACACAATCTTTGGACAATCCAACATCCAAACTCTCATTTTAAACCTACCTTATTGCCCCACAATGGACCCAACAGGGGCTAAATACACCATACCAAGGCAGGTCACCCTGACCTACACCTGCCCTGACACTACATCACAAGGTCATTTCAAAGTCGTATCCATTGCTAATCCATCATTCAGAACACCAGAACTGGAGCGGCTGATCAATGGCTATTGGAATGGCAATGAGCTGATATTGGAGGATTACACGTCGATGGATCGGAGTGAGAGGTCGCTGGCAAAGGCTGATTTGAAGGGTCGAACTCTGTCCGGTGTTTCGTTCAACTACCCTCCGTTTACGATTGTCAAGCCTGATGGAACATGGGCTGGGATTGAAATTGGGATTGTGAAACAAATGGTAAGCAACTAAATGTTCTTCGTCTTTGGAATCCATTTTGCTATTCTTTAGGTTTAAAAAGAAAAAAGTAATGAAATGTGATTAGAACCCGTCCTTTTATTGGACGGAATCGTGCGAAATGCTACCGTGGCTTCCACTCGTCCCTTAGTTGATCTATTTTTTTACCATATTTGAAGTGTTAATTTTTGTTGTCAGGCTTCCTCCATAAACGCCAAAGTAGAGTTCCACAAGCCCACAGATGGCAACCTCTGGGGCCTGATCTATCCGAATGGCACGGGACGGGGGCTTCACGGGGAGATGGTGGCAGCCACGTCAGATATCGGAACGGCTAATATGTTTATTTTGAGAGACAGGTAATTGAGTTCATGTTATAAAAGTGTTTCCGATAGTTTATTACTCCAATTAAAGGTTGCGGTACCGAATTGATAAATATATAACAGGAGAAAACCGAAAAAGTTACTTAGAACTTGTATAAAATGTTGTTGGATCTTGTCCCCCTGCAGGCCCTGGTGCCTTCCAGATTTAAAATTTAATGATTAGCTGAACATGTTGAACTGTTTGTACTAAAAAATGAATGTATATTTCAGCTTAAAACATCTCCTCTTCACTAAACCCCACTACATTGCCTACTCCTGCTTCATGGTCAAGAGTCCGGCAGCCCTGCCAAAGATATTTACCATCATCATGCCATTTGCTAGAGCAACCTGGTTCTTAATATTTGCAGTGTGGATTGGGTAATGGATATTTTAATTACACATCTCATTATCCATATTTTTTTGTTCTAGATCCTATATTGTCTACATGACGTATCATGTCACCTCTTTTAAGCAGAGATTTACACCGTCCAGATACGCGCTTTATATCATTGCTGTGACTATTGGAGAGTCAAGAAACACAATGAATAAAATCAACTCTCCCATTATTAGGTAATTATTATGAATTGAGGACTGAGCATTAATAACTGGTGATGTGTATTAGGGCTTTTACTGGCACCTTCCTGCTGGCAATGCTGATACTCAGCTGGTCCTATTCCGGAGCGCTCAAGTCATTTCAATCCGTACCACTGAGAGAGGCTCCTATCACCACTATGCAGGGCATTGTTGAGGTATGATTAATTGAAAGCCTGGAGAACATTTGCCTCACATTCAAAATATTATAGTTCTACCTGTATTAAATATACGTAAATTTGTTTTCTTTGTAGTTCCAATTTTCATAAGGGGGCTCCTACATAAGCAGGAACGGAGGAAAACTTCCGGAAAACTACCAAAAATCTACCGGAAAACTTCTTGTTTACTTTCATTTTCCCTCCTCCCAGCACACACTCACGCCTTGTTAGCTGGAGAAGGAAAAGAGAAGTTTTCCGGCAGTTTTCCTAATTCCTTCCCGGGTGTAGGAGCCCCCTATGGAAACTTATTGGCATTTCGATATTATTACAGAAAGACAGTTGAATTTGAACACCCTCTATATCTGGCACTCTCTCTACTCATAAATTTTGTGTAAATAATGATAAACAAAATCTGATTGGTTGTGCAAAGCATTAGTGTCATTAACTTTTTTGCCTCAGCAACTTCTGCCTCAGTCAGTCACTTTTGACACCCTCTCATTTGATCACCCTGTATATTGACGGACTGTTTTAGAATGGCATCATCACGACCAGCCCTTGGACCCCACCCTTCATGTTCAGCAACCCAGCTTATGCCGACAACGAGATTGTCCAGGAGAGGAAGCGGACTCATGTGATCATCGGGAACCAGGATGAGTATTTGAAGGGGGTCAAGGAGGGGAAGCTGGCACACTTTGCAGTCGAGGCTTGGTTGAAGTACATCATTAGGAAGAAGCTCACTTCTGAGTAAGTAATATTGAAGCAAACTCACAGTATATCAAACAAACATATTTCATATGTAATTCATTTTAACCCTGATAACAGTGTAAAAAGCGAGAGAACACTTTATCATTCTTTGCTCATATTAGAATTGAATATTACTGCTACAATACTATACTGTATATTCTTTTAGAATGAAATGAATATAATAATAAATATGTATAATATGATTTGTTATTTTTTTATCTAGCACCCATGAGCAGTACGCCCTGATCTCAGCCTGCCCTCAGCACTACCACGTGGGCATGCTGCTGCCCAAGTGGAGTCCGCTCCAGCCCGTTTTCGACGACAGAATCCAGCGGTTTAGAGAGGCTGGAATTCTGGACAGGATCTATGAAAATGGAGGGGAGGACTCGTCGACAGGGCAGGGCGGGGTGGGGCATCTGGCAAAGGGGAATACGTGAGTAGATTTGGAGACTCTACTATAAAGAATTGCTGTGATGGCTGTATGTTGCTATTGTTTGAATGTAGCGCCCACAGGCGTCCAGCTGGTTGGGACAAGGCAAGGGTGTGGTACAAGGGAGACAGCTAGACAGTAATTATAGCGTAAGGCCGTGTACATAGTACATGTGCCTTGTCTTAAAATATGTTGTGTAATATATCATATAATACAATAAGTATGACCTTCAAAGCATCAAAATATGTTTGTCTCGGCAAAGAATGATGTAGATCCAGTTAAAGACTATTTGCCAAAAATAAGAACAGTGCAATGTCACAAATTGACATTATATTAAAAGCTTCAAAACATGTTGATGACAAAAATAAATATCTAACAGGAGTACAACGCCATAATTTGGCATTAAACGCTTGAAAACGTTTTATTCATAATGTTTTTCCATTTTTAAATTTCAGACTTGTGAGCAAAGCCATCCCACTCGACTTGGATTCCGTACAGGGTGTGTTCATAGTGGGCGGAGGGCTTCAGCTGGTGGCCATTCTTGTATTCTTACTCGAGAATGGTCTTGGAAGATGTAACTAAGCAATAATGCAGCTGGAAAGGGCAATTAATGTAACACCATATTATGTATATAATAAAGCACGAATTGTGTACCCTATGATATTATATCAGAGTATCATGCGTCGAGTTGGAATCAATAATATCTGTTAATCGGGATCCGATACATTGGAGAAAATAACTATGGAAACAATGCTTGTATTTTTATTATCTGCAGGTTCGCTGTGATTGTTTTATAAAAAATTTCTGCAGTTGAATTGAAGACACATTCTCTATTTTATATAATATTTAATGTCACAATACAGTAGACATTATTTATTTTCAATAACAGTAACTGTTTACGGTCCATTAATAAAATTATCAAAAATGAAATCACGCAACCTCTCATTTATATGGAGTCAGTGAAACCTAAAGCGTGATCATAACACCTCGTTGTAATAAATTGTAGCACAATCATTTGGGACATATCTTTTTACTTTATAATGTATTCAAGGGGAATATTGCAAACATTTTGACCTAATTAATATGGCTAAATTATATGTCATAGTCTCTACAGCAGCTCAGCCTTCTATGCATATTTGGCTCATTCCAACATTTCTTTCCGGAAATACCAATAACCACTCCATTGCCTTCCATGCGTATAACAATAATTCCCGTACGCGTAGCTTCACCAAAAAATAAGACTCACAAAAGTAGGTCTTGCTATTCTTTAAATCCACTCGTATATCCAACTAGTTCAATGACCTTTTCTGCCGTAAAATCCATTTATTTGCTCTTTCATTGGGCAAAAAACTGTAACATATCCGCACAACTTTCATTTAAAACAATGCAATAGGACTCAATTGTTTCGTTCATACATGTCCAAGGGGCCTAAATATTGGCTTTATTCTACATAAAGTACTTGCATTATAGGCGCGTGTATGTTTGAGACTCGCTTTCATTGGTCGGGGAAAATTAGTTTGCCCGGAAGCGACTGTTGGTGGTAAAAAGGGAAAAGAAAACAGGCTTTATTTATGGTATCCATATGGACTGATTCTTAATAAAGTCACGTAGCACTTAATATATTTATAAACTTTATAGTACTGTATATAACATTTCCTCTTAAAAGTTAATGGCGAATTAGCATTAAAATGAAGAAACAAACCTATTCATGAACTTACTTAACTGACGTGTAAACAAATTAATACTTCATTGCATCGAATAAAGTTGTCTTTGATTTTATACTACACTTGTCTAAATGTATAATTGGTAGTCTTAACATTCCTTGTCTTACCATTAAGAACGTATGGATCTATTTCCCCGGGATTTCTTACTTTATTAATGCGACTTGCAGTGGCAGTCGCTGCTTGCGCCGCTACTTTACCCTCACTTGCTTTTTTACCTTTCGTTTCTTAAAAAAGAGGCCCCGAGGCCGAGAGAGTGGAGCAGCGAGTGAGTGGTAGCAGTGATCAGAAGACCCTTTTTCCCTTAGCGTGTGGGATCCATATGAGACAGTGGGAAAATAAAAGTTGATTTAACTCGGACACACTGCGTGGTATATTTGAAAAAAATTAAATTATAGTACACGTAGCTATAACTGAATATAGTTTTTAATGTATATTAAGTTTCGGGAAATTATTCTTTTGCTTATGGGATAATGTCTTTATATAAGCAGAATGCATAGCTTCCTATAACACGTGTAATTCCGAGTTCAATGGAGGTTTTTTTCATATTGCATTAAATGAAAAAGTTGCCAGTGTGCACCCTGCTTGCAATAATCCCGGTTATACAATGCCGACACTTCACCGACTTCTTCTTCTTGAACACAGAAATCATGAAGCTTTCTTTCTTCTTTCCCTCAAAATGTCCTCAGGACTTTCCAGCTTTTTTATACAAATTTCTCTTTGTATGCCACCACCAGTTCGATTCTGTCCTTTGAAATGGAAGCACACATTTGTGAAGGGAGTGAATATACGTAAAGTGACCTAATTTTAAGACACTACTTATTGAATCCGTTCCTTTTCTACGTTGAAAAGGATTCTGGAGTTCTTATCACATCTTCTCTTGGAAATTCCGATTTTGACCCTGTTTCGAATTGAAACAAAGGTGGATAAAAATCGTCGATTTATGCCGAATCATTGAGAAGTGAAAGTGTGCCGAAGACATATCTTACGTGTAGAGTGAATTGTAATATATTATGATAATTAACTTATAATACTGTTTAATAATGTGTTAGAAAGAAAGAAGCAGATCTAAGTGTTTTAAAAAAAGCCTGACTGCCTAATACATTGTGTAACACGCCTACGATTGTAATATCATATAGCAAGTGTATATAAATATCGTTAGGGACAACAATATTTAGTGACAAAATGGCCCTTTTAACATATTGCTTCAAAACCAAGACCCGCATCGTGGGCACCCCCTGCGCCATGGACACGAAGCCACCGACCTTAAACAACAACACCATAGACCTCATAGACGACTATTATGAGGACGATGGCTATGAACGCGTGCTGCCCAAACGCGCCACCATCATCCGCACAGTGGACTCAAGGCTGAGCCGGAGTCTGTCGAGTGACGGTCGGCTGAGGCGTGGTGATGGGAAGCCGTCCGGGCTGAGCAGGGCGAGGAGTTTTGGTTTTGCGAGGAGGGTGCTGAGTTGTTGTTGTGGATGTCAGCAGTGTGGGTGGAGGAAGAAGGAGAGGAAGAAGGAGACAAGGGAAAAAGGTGAGTCGTGGGTCTTGGTTTAGTTATGTCGTATTATGCATGTTATTCCATAGCAGCTGCTGTATATTACGATTCTATGTACCATGATGTGTTTTATCAGGCAAAACCCTATTAAGCCAGTATAATGTGTAGTTTGGATCCCCAGATCGGGTCCGAATACAGTGAATACACACACAAATATTTCTTCCAGCAAGCAAGCATAAGTTAGCTTTGATTTACCTAAGGGGGCTCCTACACCGGCAGGAACGGAGGAAAACTTCCGGAAAACTTCCGGAAAACTACCAAAAATCTACCAGAAAACTTCTTGTTTCCTTCCTCCCAGCACACACTCATGCCTTGTTAGCTGGAGAAGGAAAAGAGAAGTTTTCCGGCAGTTTTCCTATTTCCTTCCCCCTAAGAGCTCTCCTACATGGAACAAAAAGAAGGAAAACTTTACACTAGCAAATTAAGGTGGAACATTTAATCATATGACAATCACTTTACCGCTATAGAGACTACCAGATGGCTATATTTAACACAACCAATAGTACAGTGCGCTTCAAAGTAGAGTGGACTTTTGTTCAGGCTGCTCTGATGGATTTAACCTACCCTATTATAAATGATGTTGTTAAGAAAGTTAGAGAGAAAGAGGACAGCCATTCAGATTTGCATTTGTCTGCTGTTCTTGGTATGGACTTAATTGAGAGAAACATAGCAAATAATACTCATGGCAAGAAGTTACAGTTCTATTTAGAAGAGGTTTTAAACATCATGCGGTGGTCAAAAGTTATGCTAAATGTACTTCCCATTGGACTGCAAAGTCAGAGTATTAATCAGTTTTTGGAAAAGCTAAGGCCATATCCTGTCCAGGAATTTAAACACACTTCTGCTCCTGAAGAGTTTAGATTATGGAAGACAACTAATGGACATGTTATTGACACTAATTTTGAGCCAACATATACAACAGATTTAATAGATATGGAAGGGTTCAGTGATTATACTTGGAGTAGACTGGAATCCATACAATTTTGCCAAAGTAATTTGTACCCAAATTGTAAAGCAACTTTTCAACATATTCTTACTGATCGTGGAATTTGTAGTGGATTTAATGCTATTGACAGCAGCAAGCAATATCTACATGATATTAACTCCAAATATATGGAAACATTTAAGAGCCTCTTTCAGACAAATACATTGCCCATAGCTATGAATGAATCACCAAGTTTCACTGGAAAACCATATATTGATTTGATACTTGACATTCACATAACAGAAATTACAGAGAGTGAAAGTGGGCACTTTGTATTGGCTATAAATTCATTTAATGATTCAATTCATACAGCTTCAACAGGAGTGGAAATATATCCGGGTCAAAAGGCAAACATTGGTGTACAAATAACACAACATGTTTTGGAAATTGCAGTTGAGAAGGGTTCAAATCAGGCTGAACTTAATTGCCACTTGGGACAGGAGCACCACTTAAAAATGTTTGATTCATATTCTCAAAAGAAGTGCCAATTAGAATGTCATTATGATATGGCTGTAGAAAAGCTTGGCTGTATTCCTTGGGACTACATACACAGAAATGAACATTTCATATTTCCAATTTGCACAAGGAATAAGGTTACCCAGTTTCAAAATATCATACTAAAGGAGTCTGTCCGTTGTGATTGCCCAAAGGATTGCAATGCATTACAATTTGATATTTCTCTTGATACCATGAAGTTAGATGCTGACATTGAGTGCAGAGATGGCTCAGCACAATATATGGCTTACTCAAAGTAAAAAATACAAAGTTGCCATCAGAAGTTGTAATTCTAACAATTTTATTTCAGTATAAACCATGCATCAGATAACATGTACTGGAATTACATCCGCAGTAGTCAATGGTTTGTTTCAGCTTATGGGAGGCAAAATTTGGACGTTTTTTCCAGGTATTGGCACATAATATTTTTTAGTTTACACAGGATGCATTATTCAGAGTAGTTACTATTATATATCTGTGGGCCACTCACAGACTGGCAATTTCTCACTAAAACTTGCCTGCATCTTTCAGGTTATGAGCTTTTGAAACAATATAAAATTATTATATTTTAGGTGCCTAGAAAAGGTATCCAAAGATTTTGCATATGTGTCAGTAAGTTTACAATCTAACAATATCCCAATCCTGACAACCACATACCAATATACTGATGTCGATCAAATTGGCATTGTTGGTAAGTATTTTAATAATTTGTGTCATAATATTAAATAATTGAACAAGGTTACAAGGAAACATTACTGCTAGTTTTAGTTAGCGCCATTATGTAAGACGCTCTCATATACCTTATATACCTTTTTGAATTTGTTTGGTTCGATTAATTCTCCAGCACGCCCTGAAAGCCATTTCAAAATTTCAACGCTCTAATGAACTTGTTTGCTTGGCCGTATTTGCATTATTCTCTCGTCAGATGGCGACTCCTTTGAGTGGAGATTTAATTTTTAGAGTTCATTGGTAGATTCCAGCCTCTTGACCTTTTGGGTGACACGGTCCACCTTGGCTACCATCTCTTCCTATATACAATCATACCTAAGTACACTTCTCCACAGGTGGGGTTCTAGGATTGTGGAC
>LR142198.1:0-10885 GCA_900659605.1 Tisbe holothuriae | reverse complement strand
TTGACCTTTGAAGTGAGAAAATGACAAAACCTTATCTATAATTCAAAGTCAGTTGATGTTTAATGGAAGCAATTAACTGTCAATGGCTTCATTTAAAGTTCATTAATTACCCCTCATTAGATATTACGCAGTGGTCAGGCAAGCGTGCAACATACCTATTAGATGATACCGGTTACGACAATCACCGTTCACTTCCTAGTAGGCATTTGTGTCATAATATACAGCTGTTTATGTCCGTATTTATCGGTTCAGTGAAGAACAGGACTTTAGAAAATGGAGGCGTTAATTCTCTCTCTAAACACGTTAGTACAGTTTGGACATTTAAATAAATATTTGTCTCATAGTCAAAATGTTCTTATTGAGTAGATAGATGCTAACGACAATTCTTGTTACTTCATAATAGCTCAGTAATGTTGCTCTAAAGTGACAGACATCCCAATCTGTTGACTAACATTAGCCTCCTGTAAAACGATCGGTGTGGAAAATTGTCTAATTGCTTCAATTACACGGAAATTAATATTAGCGCTTCTCATTTCAAGGCCAATCCTGGTTATTCTGTTAACGGGAAGTCGTCTCTTCATTTAACCCAATCGTGCAAAACCAATCACATCGTTTATGTAACAACATTGATGTTGCCGTAACATTCTGCGGTCAGTTTTATTGCCAAACAACAACAACCGAAAACGGATTATTTCCTTCCTGTTTCATAGCTGTCAAACTACAGAGTAGTACAGAGTAGTGTAGAGTAGTGCAAAGTAGTGGCTAACATACAACATAAACAATAATCAGTAGTTTTTAAACTCTTCCCTGCACACCATTACCATGAATAACAGCCACCAACCATCTATTTACACTTGTTTAAACCCGCTAATAAAAGCATTTCGAATACGCAATGTACGCATTATTCCGCGTCCGTCCGTGAAAATCGTCATCTGGTTCATTTGCGTCATGTCGGTGACGCAGTTTATGCCATTTTATTGGGTTTGTGTGTGTTGTCATTTATGGCACAAGAAGGGGATAAAATTAGATCATTTTTATGCCCAGCATATGATGCTGTTGCGTTGGAATTGCATTACAAAACAACAGGCGGAAAGATGATTAAAATTTCGTCAATGTCCGCACCAGTAATGCTGATGACAAGTCTTTGTTTATTTGCTTAAGTTGGATTTACCGGTTCTAAAACTCTTCACTGTTAAACTAAATTGCTTTATACACACAATTGCAAAAATGCATTTCATGTTCAAGGAGCTTCTGTACGAAAATAGCTATTCTACTACTGTTAGACAACAAGGAAAATGAATCGAAATTAAAACTAAAAGTCATCCTAGCAAATTTGAAGTAAATTTGGTAATTAAAAGTGAACATTACACTGCAAATGCAACGTGCATTATATAAAACAAAAAATGGCTGCACTTTTCAGATTTTCTAATACACCTTTTTTGTTGCCAAGCCGATCGTTCGTTCAAATCTCTCATCTCAAGTTCAAGTTCACTCTCAGCATGATGTAGCCACCAGCAACAGGACAGGACAAAACAACAACCACCACTGCAGCCCAACCCTTTAAAAGCGAAAGCTGGCCGCTCACCAGCTAAGCAGGTCAACCCAAGCTAAGCAGCAGCAACAACATGAACAAAGGAAACATCCCACTTTCACTCTTCAGTTACACCCTGACCACCGACCCGAACACTCCAACACGATGAAGCTCCTCCTCGCCCTCGCCCTCATGCTGTCCGTGGCCGCCGCCGCCATCCCCAACTACGACTACGTCCAGCAGCAGCAGTACAACGTGCACGCCAACGCCGGCGGGCTCGCCCAGTCGGCGCTGTTTGCCAACATGCGCAAGGGGTTCATCGAGGAGGCCGCGGACGCCGCGATGCGGTTCCTCGACCATGGGATTGGTCGGCAGGCGAGGTCTGCATTCGGGTCAATCTTTGGCATTACGAGTGATGATGCCATGAAGGTAAAGAGAGACCTCGACCTTTCATTCAAGTTCAGACTTGACTGGTTTTCCTGTAAAAAAAACGCGGATATGTTATCATTCGTCCAAAAATGCAACGATGCGTTTAAATGTAAACAAAGTTACGTAAAAAGCAGCTTTGCAGACGGATAAAAACAGATGCCGTTTCACTCTTTTTTGCATATGTGCCAGTCAAGGATCAACGGCTTCAAACTCACTTCCTACTCTGTGTTACATGCCGTTTTATTCTCTTTTCAGGGCCTCTTTGTCAAGATTCTTGAATGGATTGCCGGACTCATTGGAGAGCTCGTATTCTCCCCAATGATCAAGTAAATGATGGAACTCCTTCAACGGAATGGACAACGCGTTAAAAGAAAACCGGGACAATTTGCAAACGAATGCCAACCAAGTACAATTTCAAAGCTATATCTCGACAATGCATTAAATATAAACGAATGATCTCATATCTAGAATGTTTACTCGAGTGTTTGGAGTTTATTGAGTACGATTAGAGTGGAGAATTTTGGTAATGAGGCATGATGCTAAGAGTTAGCATTATTATGATGGTTTCGGTTCCGCTCAGAGCAACTCAGTTTACGCTAAAATAGTACGTTTTATTTACCTTTTTCTGACATATAAATGTTATAATAACATCGAAGGACACTTTTTCTAGGATAATATCACATTTGACGCGCGCACTGTACAACAATTTAGAAATGTCCACCCTTCACTATACTTTATATTGCACATTTTCAACAGTCTCAATGACTCTTTAACTTATAGTTGTTATTATTAAAGCATGTATTGTTGTTGTTATTGTTCATGTTTCTGGCACTTTTCGCATACCGTCCTCTAGGACTTCCACCTCTACTACTACTTGTACTCTTGGTCCCCTTGACACTCTGCTTTGCAAACCCCCATCCCAACCAGCTAAAGTACTTGTATGTCAGCCACATTCCACCGAATGCAATCATGGCAAAGAATAGAATGACATCGATGCAAAAGTACTGGAAGAAGTCTAGATGCCAGTCCTGGATGTGCAGATGCGACATGTGCCGGTACTTGGCCAGGATCTCCAGCCAGTGCGCCATCCGCTCCATGGGCGTGCGCGGGTCCTCCTCCCTCCACAGGCTGGCCAGGCGGTCCACCTGGTGTCGGTAGGTGGCGTTGTACACGACCAGCTCAATCATCTCTTTTAACTCGCTCGCTTGCAGGTTCTGCTTCCCGCCGGGCACGGCGACCCCGACGCCCTTCTCCACGGCGCGGTTGACGTTGTCCACCTGGTCGCTGAAGATGGGCAGGCCGACGAGCGGGACGCCGTGGTAGACGGACTCCTGGAAGCCGAACATGCCCATGTGGGACACGAACGCAACCGTCTTGTCGTGAGCTGGAAAACAAAGTGCGATCGTTTCATACAAGCCTTTTTGTGCAAGAACATTCAAGTGACATTGATTAACCTCCTCTGTTATGACGATGAAGACCTTGCACGCAATTGCAAGGATGAGGGACAGCACGTAGATGATGAGCAGCGGCACCGCCATGACCATGACCACCAGCACAGCAACCAGCTTCCGAAACCTCGCCCTCTCCACTCTCGCCTCCGGGTCATCCGACGACCCCGCCGCCACCAGTGACCTCTTCACACATCCCTTGACCAGGACCAAGACGAGCAGCCCCATTCCTGAGAGGAGTTTATCGCCCTATAGAGACAGCAAAGCTCATACACATGACGTGCCCTTACCGAGGATATCCTGCTGCGGAACCCACTTCTCTACCATGACATTGTCCGGCTTGAATGGGAGGAACTCCTCGTCGAAGCGCATGATGACCTTCTGCCTGAGGCCGGAGAAGGCGGTGAGTACGGCGGTGAGGAACGAGACGGGCACGTCCTTGGGCTCGAAGCCGGTGTAGCCCATGCTGAAGAGGACGACGCCGTGGGGGGCGGAGGAGAACCAGTCGCGGTATTTCTACAAATTATAATGGACATCCATCAAACGTTTACAAGCATGGCGACGTAAATACAAAAGGGAGTTAATTGTCAGTCACATTATATGGTTTGTGGGACAATGAATGTGGTTTTGAAGCACCTTTAGGAGATAACAAAGAAGTGGTTTAATAGGCCCCCAAAAGTGGGCTCTATTTTTGGCACGCGCTCTCAATAACTTCTCTAATTTCGCAGTTTCCGGCAGATAACAAAACCATCATCATCATTATTGTTGTTTGTAGCTGTTGAAAGCAGCCATCCATAATAATTAGTCGGTGAGATAACAGCTTCAAAATGACAATTTTTCAATAATTGGGAGGAGTCATACGTGCAAAACACGGTTTAGAACGAATTCAAAGTACTCTAAGTTTGATTAGTTCCATTGTCCATCTATGTCTTCAGCTCTAATAAAGTCCCTCAGCAGACCTTGAAATCAAAGCTCCTTCTTCTTCTTTAGCCTGAGGATCGCTTGAGCACCTGGGAAAATTGACAGATGATGACAATGCTGAGTAATGAAGCTTTTCAATTGAAGGTCTTGGAATTTAATCTAACTGTTTCCACTATAATTTAATCTAATGTTTAATTTTGTAAATGGTTTTAAAATAATCTCGTTTTTCCATGGTCATAAAATCCTTCAAGTGTGTCAAAATTCCGCGTGTAGTTCAGAGGATACAAAATCAACACCCGGATCATGTTTAGACGTGATAATTTTGCCTCTTAAAATTGATTGTTTCAAGGAATATTTTTATGCAATTGATTTTATAGATGAGGTGCAATCAATTAAAGCCAAATATTCTCCCAGTAAATGCAATTTCAGTGCAATTTGTTACGTTAATAATAGGTAATTAGTAGACCATAAATGAAAAACAATAACAAAAGACACTTAAGTTATCATTACAAGTTTATACAGCCAAATATATTTTAATCGAGTTAATCTCTTTTGCCTAACTCACCTTCGGCAAGACCTTCCCTGGCCTCAGATGCGGCCCACCAATATGCTTCATCTTGGGCGTGAGCAGCCTCGGCGACTCAGTGAAGAAGTTCACGTTGAGCAAGTGGAGGTCGATATTATGCACGAGCTCAGGCAGCGACGGCAGATCGGGGAAGCGCAGACTCACATACGGCTGAGCAACGCTGACCTGGATCTGGAGCAAGGCGCGGTGGGCGAGGTTGAGCAGGAAGTTGTACGACCTCTGTAGGAAATCCATCTTGGCAGGGACGCCTGAAAACTTACCAATTAGATCACTGGACGTTATGCTATCTTTATACGCTTACCAGAGAAGAACATTGGCACAAAACTGGGGTTGTTAAACACGGACGTGAAGCTAATCTCCCCGCCGTGGAATGAGAACCCCCAGAAGCTCGCCACTGGCAGGTCGAGCCCTTTGGCCAACCCCAGCCCGCACTCGTTCCCAATCAGGTCGACCAGGGCAACATCAAACTGACTCGCATTCAACCTGGCAAACAGCGCGTCATCATTGAGCAGCGTGTCACAGTGCGACCGGGTCAGGCAGAACAGATCAGAGGGCAGGAAGTTGAACGCATGACCGCGATCCCAAAGGAGATTTGCAGCCTTTGGCGCGAGGTCAAACTCTCCCTCAGGGCTGATGTAGCCCGTGCACTCGTTATCGTCATCCCTGATTGGCAGGTCAATCACTTCCACGGCCGAGTTGACGTGCAGCGGCGTGTTGGTCTGGCGGAACTTGATCTGCGTGACGGCGTGGCCGCGGCTGACGAGATAGTCGCCAAAGTGGCGCATGACGATGTGGTGGCTGCCGCTGTACACGGGGTGGATGATGAGGATGTTGTACCGGTCGGAGGACGCGGACACGATGTGGAACAACCACATGTAGATGATGATCCACATTTTCAATGTCTTTTTATACACTTTCTAGCATTGTCTATTTCTTCACAATGTGTGTAGCTTAAATCCCATTAGCAAACTGATGCTAAATTGAGGGAGACATTATTTCATTTTTCCTGCTCCTCCCCCTCTCATTTGTACTCGTCCTCCTCCTGCTTCGGATGGCTTCATTTCAACGACGACGACGTTTTGCTGAAGCATCGATTTCGTCCCCGGACCAAAAGTTATTAAGCGTGGTGCGAACGAGTGTTGCGCGAAGGGAGCAGCAAATGGAAGGGGATAAAAGTACTATACGCGCGTTTTGTCAACAAATAAATTTGATGTATAAAAACTATTGCGAAAGATACCTGTTTAACACTGATAACGTTTATAATTATCACAAATTTATTGAAAAGCTTAATATACAAAAATATGTATATAAAAATTGAGTCTAATAATCTCTGAAGCGAAACGGGGTAAAAATTGCATACACGCGGTTTCCGATTCTTTGTTTGAGCATTATTATCAGATATGCAGATTCAATTAAAATGAGCTGAACATAAATTCTAATGGTTTGGGAACAATGAAACATTTATATATATTTGTTTACTGTATGTGCAATGTTAACCAAAGAATAGATAATGATGATATGGAATAAATCAACTTAACCAAGGTAATTTATAGGAATATGTACAAATGACCGAAAAAAGGTTCAGTGGATTTTCATAAACGAAAACCTGAAAAGTTACCGAAACTGTAGATTACCAGATCGGAGAGCCTGGGGCTGCTGGAACAATCCAAAGATAATTTATATTGACATGTTATTTCTTATTATGCATGCTAAAGCTTTCTTAACAGCGCATATTCTTGAAATGTCCTTGAAAAAGCCTTCATTCCATTCTCCCAAAGAGCACACATTTTTGTCCAAATGTCATCTACCATGATGTAATCAGATTAACATTTCTTTCTCGGCCTTTCTCGGAACTGCGGCATGTTAAAATACCTTTTTATAGCTACAACAATACCTGCATTTTCACCCACCTTTTACTGCTGTAGCACGTTCTGCGGCGGCTGCGGTGGTTTAGAAGCTTTCGCAGAAATCCTCTTTAAGCATACCTTTCTGGCCTGCATATAAGGTAGGGAAAGGTATATAAAAAGATAAAGAGCACATAAAGGTGATTAACAAGAAGCATAGGCGATGGGGTGGAAACTGCATATGAGCAAATATTGACTTTGATTGCTAGTATTGACCAAACATTGTTAATCAAGGAATGAAACATTTGGAACTGAAATGTAACCCTTCATGGGAATTTTAAATGGGCAAGTTTTTAATGTATGTTAATATTTTAGATTAGGCTACAACAATATTTCAATTCGCACATGTTTACTCGTATATTGGTTGCTCTTTCCAACGTTTATATCGTCGTCCGGCAAAAAGCTCTTCACCGAGCTTTCCTTTTTTCTTTCTAGATCGGACGGAGAGTACTTTCTTTCATTCTTCTTCTAACCTCGCATGCCATAAGCGGCAATCTTTCACCAGCAATCAGAACGAGGAGGACGAAAATAAACCTACTTTATAATCCCGCCCAAGTATAATTAAGAGCGAGCGTCGTCGTCGTTTCCCCGTTTATGTCGTCGCTAGAAAGCCTTCAAGATGGACCGCGAGAGCCTTCAGCGCTATGGCATGCGTCTCGATGATCTCAACCGGATCAGGGTGCTCGACGACGAGTCAGACCAGCACGCAAACAGTCTCAGAGACGTGTGCAACGAGTTTCTAAGGGTGAGTTCATTTTGGGCAGGCCCGTTTCTTTAAAGTACACGTGCGTGACAGTTGCTTTCGAATTTCATTATATGTCTAAATTGTTCAACACAGGACACGACAGACTTCCAATCGATCGCCGACAGCTTCATCTCCATCTTTGACCACGTCTCGTCCGCCGTCGAGCGGGAGAAGCTCGCAGCCATCGGCGCACGGAACCTGCTCCAGACGTACGCCAAGCGGCGGGAGGCGCAGACGCAGCAGCTGACCGCGCTCATCAGGGAGAAGCAGGCTGAGGCGGACCGGCTGTACGCGCAGTACGTCTCCCTGGCCAAGCTGGAGTCGCAGCAGAACGACTTTATCGACCAGTTCATCCTGCAGAAGTAGACTTTCAAGGCATCATGGCGGGCCGGCTTGTCGGGGAGGAGCAGCAGCTGCAGCGGCGAGCGCAGGCGTTGTGGGATCACCTTCTGGTCACGGAGCGCCGCGCAGAGGAGTTCAAGGCTGAGACTGAGCGGCTACGGCGTATCAAGGACGAGGCCAAAGAGCTCGTCCGCGCCAAGCACCCGCATCTCTTTGATGATGACGGTGGCCCAAGGCGGAGGGGGCCGTACGATGACCCGCTTTCAGATGAGTCCACGGCATCGTACATGACTCAGGATCTGAGGGACATTAGAGATCTCCTGCACCACCCTAACGGAAGGAAGAAGAACAGACAAGGTTCGGATTTGGATGAGAGGCTTGAACGATTTCGGAGGACAGTGAATGAATATGGCGGTGGAAGAGACGCACCCATTGCTGTTGGCGGAGGAGACCCGGCTCTGTGGCCAAAAGATTGCATCCCAGTCCCAGTGGAGACTCTAAGACGACTTGTAGCCGAATCCACCGAAAAGCAGCAGCAGCAGCCGGTTCAGGTCGAAGAACGCCGCCGGCCAAAGCCTCGCACCGGACCACAGGGACCTCGCAAAGCAAGAGGGAGCAAAGTCCGCCATGCAAACAACAACAATCGCTATCATGCAGACGACACGAGCAACGACGTGGCGGATTTGAGTCAAGAGCACGGACACTACGACGACGATATTGACGAGGAGTCGAATCTGGAAGAGAGGATTCAGGTCGTCCGAAGAGAGCCTGCTAAGCGGAAACCGGTTCCAGAGCCTCTGTTACAGATTGCCCACCCTGATCGAGGACTACAAAAGCAGACTCAGCATAAACTTCTGACGCTGGACACGGCGGCTGAGCTTGGGGAGGATAACGTTGTAGTCGTCCAGGCCGATGTAGCAGCAGCACCAAGACCCCAGCCGAGGGGTGCAGTGGCTGTGACAGCAGTGGCAGCCCCGGAGGAGCCCCTGTCCCCACCGCAGAGACCCTCAGTCCCGTCCCCGGAGGAGAAGACTTCAACCTCCGAGGAAGAAGAAGAGACCTCCGAAGAGGTTCGAAAATCCTCCGAGCCGGACGAGAATTTCCTCGTGGACTCGAACGCGAATCCTGATGACAAACTCTATTCCACCGCGTCATCATCGACAGCAAACGAGCCGTCTCCCGGTCCCGCGAAGCCCACTCAGTCCCAGGACTTCCTCGCCCAGCTGGCCAAGCAAATGAAGCAGTCTGACCGGCGGGATGGGGACTCGACCTCGTCCGTGTCGGACTCCCGCCGGTCTCCCTCGCCGCCGCCCAAGCCGAAGAACCCGCTGGCAGAGTATGCCAAGAGTACAAAGTTCAATTTGCGGATGCAATCAGATTCGGACTCGCAGCCGGTGCATCATGGCAAGAAGAAGGTGGAAGAGGCGGCGGAGGATGAGGGGGAGACGTCCCTCTCAGGGCCGGAAGAGGTCGAGGATGATGATTTCTGGAACTAGGACACTACCTAAATGTGCTAGACTGTGAATATACGTGAAAGGACAATCTAAAAAGACAGCACAATAATATAAATGAAAGTATGAAATATGTTAGGACACCTTATAATAGTACGGTAAACCATAATGAATGAATAAATGCGTAGAAGAGTTGTTTTTGTTTATGCGGATTGTTCTATTTAGACGATATGCACACATTAGGTACGAATTAGGCTTAAATGTAGATCGTGGTCCGTAGGGTAAAAGCGGGACTTAATACATAATTTTAGTTATTATTTTTTTACCCAATCATAAAAATGACCTCTATCTACTGAAAAATTACAATATTTTTATTTTTCATTGCAGTCATGAACCACTGTGCAGCTATAAAAGTTGCATAATAAGCTAACTCTCCAGAAAATGCCAAATTTTAGCAGCCCTGCAGGGCTAGGGCTCATAAGCCGATGAAGGTCATACTAAGGTCTTCTATAGGTGCCCCACAGGGCTAGGGGCAGGATAAGGACTCTGTTAGGTGCCCCGCAGGGCTAGGGCTCCCGCTCCCGAATTATAATTAATAGCAGGTATGATTCGCCCAATATATAATATTTTTCTGTGCCTGTTTATTTACACAAGATTATTTTGGTATGTTTGACGCCTACCGTCTACGACTACAAAATGAAATGTTAGTTCATTAGCAACAGACCCATTGAGCATTTTCAAGCAGTAAAACTATCATGGAATCTATAATTATCATTTTAATATTATTCCATGAAATTATAACTGCAGAAATGAACATTCCACTGATCTCAAGTATTATGACGAGCTCATTGACTTCCAACAACAATCCGGATCAGTGGCATATCATTGGTTCTTTATCTGATTCTGATATCTACCAATGGAACACATTTACAGCTAATCAAGAGTCCTTCTCGCCATCAGTGACATATTACTCATCTCTCAACGAGGTCAACTTGGTCAATAATAAATCGGTGGTGTTCATCGGGCCAAATTCCACAGCCAGTGCAAATGACTTGAGAGTGAAGTTTGGCCAATGTGCTTCATGTGAATTCCATATTCCAAAACTGTTTCAACCCCAAATCAACCCTACAATATTACGGTTAGATAGCATTGTCTATGTTTATGACTATGAAACCGATGGCACAGTGTCAATATCAGAGTTTTACGCCATTCGTAACAAGACTGTGTTAAGTAAAGTTGGACAGTGGAGCGCTGAATTCGGATATGTTCCCTATAATGGAGCGTTAACTCTCTGGGATCGGCGCAAAGACCTTCAAGGCATCCATCTTGTTGTTGGCATGTACCGGGATAGCACCAACTGTACCATAGACAGCTGCCCGGATGATGAGTCCGGCTATGGCTGGAACGGGGTTCCATTTGAAGAGATCATTCGCGTCCTGGGAGCGGAACTCAACTTTACATATGAGGTAATGGTGCCACCTGATGGTGAGTGGGGTGGGCTGAAGGAGGACGGGACATGGACAGGGCT
>LR142196.1:0-10896 GCA_900659605.1 Tisbe holothuriae | reverse complement strand
GTCTAGGGGGTCAACTTTGGCCTAGATTTATTGGTACTAAATGGCATCCAAACATTTTGTAACTTGGTGAACTAATGTAAAATATGCTGAAAAATCCAAAAAATAACCTTAGTTTTGCTCTATGAGATTACATTCCGATTTTATCGAGTTGGGTACGTCTTCTGCAATTGCACCAAAGATGTTTTACCTTCATGTAAATCTGATGCCCGTTTTGTACGTAGATATGGACCTCCAGAACTTCTAGCATAAAATTGAATTGAATTCTCAGTGCAGGATAATTCTGAGACATGTCGGATTCGTAAGTGACAAAGTTCCCTTCCATTGGAAAGTACTAAAATATACGTAAAATTATAAAATTGCTGTTAAATTATTCGTTTTCGCACGCAGTTTTCGTTTGATACCTCAATGGCTGTAGATATCGCATTATCAGCCGTGTAGCTACTATTCAGCACTGAAGAAGCTTCTGCCAAGAGAATGTTTTGGAAGGCCAGATATCCTATAAAGTGTTTGTATTAAAACATAGTGGAAGTAACAATATATCATAATTCCTCACGGATAGCAGACACCTTAGTCGCCAACACACTGACATCAATGGCTGCTCTTTGACATTCCAACTCTGAAATGGACAAGAATTCAAACAACTGCGCATTAAATTGACACAAGTATACCTTCTACACACTCTGGCAACGCCATCGGGTCATAGTTAACCGCCTCATACGCCGGCCCGGCCACGCACGCATCCAACAGCGCGGCCTCCACCCCGTCACCCCCACTCAGCCGCTCATACTGCGGACAGTTGAACGCCACCACCGGCTTCAGGTCGTTCACCGGAGAGAACACAAACGGCGGATCCTCGTGCCCAATGTCAAAGTTTGGTATGTCCGCTGGGGGGTCTAGGCACGAGTTGAGCTCGCATGTGCCGAGGGTCCCGGCCCAGGTGCCGTTGGCCTGGCAGGTGAGGAAGTCCTCGTCCGTGCCAGTGGTGTTGAAGATGTAGCCGGGGTCGCATTTGTACCTGATGGAAAAATGTGGATAATGAGGTTTAGGTTGTGGTGGGATGGCTAGATAAATTCACTTGTCAAGCAAATTGATCTGGCCTTTGTTTACATAGCCATCAAAATGTCAACACCTTAAGTTCCTATCTAGTTTGCTGAAAGGGAATTTGGTTATTAGAGTTTTTGACGATCCGGAGGTTGTTGTTTCAATGTGATAATGGAATATTGAGCCAGAACAAGTCCAATGTGCATGTCCGTTCTGAAAGAAAGAGAAGAGGTTAGTGAATCGGAAGTCCCCAATATGTTGATCTTTTATAGACAAATGTGAAGCGGGCCCATATACTCGTGCAAAAGTATCTTTAAAGCTAGAAATAGGATTCATCACCTTGGAGATCCACACAATCATATTTGGTTGTAGGTTTGGCGTCGTTAAGAAGCATTGAAACTATTCCGAAGAAAATTCTTTCTCTTTAACATGACATGCGATAATAATTGACTTGTCCAAAAACTCATCCAAAACTTGTGACGCGGCATGTCATCCGAACTTTGAGCAAAACGCCGAAAACTTTATTTGTGCACATATCTATTTAGCATGAGTATATTTCATCCATGCATGCTTCATAATATCATTTAATATAATCACAGCTCTTGCTTAAAGTCCCTTTTCTTCAGGTCCACTCCAGACTTCATATAACCCCTCCATAGTTCAGCCTCCCTCTCCCTGTCCATCTGAATTATCTTCTCCTCCTCTGTATCCAACGCCCCCATCTCCAGCAACCTCTCCAACGCCTCCTTCCCCGCCCCCTCCTCCTCCGACGCCCAGTCCCGCCCCACAAAACCCTCAAAACTATCCTCTGAATAGATCATGCCGCCGGCCAACGTCGCTCCGAATATGCTAAACGATCCTCTTGTCATGACGGTGTGGTTGCAGGCTGCGAGCAGGGCGAGGTCCGCCCCCGGTGAGTCCTGATCCCCGTTGCCCAGGTAGAAGATGTCCCCGTGGGTGTTGTCCACGGTGCGCCGAGCCCAGGCGAGGTCATCCGACACGAAGATGAAGACCACGTTCAGGAAGAGGTTCCTAAGATATATTCGGATTTGTACGAAAAGTTAGCCTCTTTATTAGAACAATTTGATGAAATGGCAACCCTGAATAGTATTCATACCTGTAAAAAGTCATGGCCTCCTGAAAGTAGTCCTCGTCCAACTCCATGACCCCGTAAAACTTTGTATTCGTGTACTTGTTGAAGTCTGTCCGCCTGTTGTGTATTCCAATAAAGACAAGATCCTTTCGAACCTCAGCTTCAGCCAAGCCCTTCCTCTTGGCAAGCTTCGTCACAGCCCCGTGCAGTCTGCCCTGGGCATGGTCAACAAGCTCAGGCTTGAATCTGAGGTGCCCCGTCAGGTCACGCATTGACCTACGGATCAGGATATCGTGCTCAGGGGAGCTCTGAAGGTCACCTCTGCAACGGTGAAGGTCAATTTAAGGATGTATAATGAGTTAATTGTAATAATTACCTGTAATCATCTGAATCTGGAAACATCCAGAGTAATCTATGCTTCCTGTACTCCTCCTTTGTAATGAGGTCCGAGATCCTTCCCTTGAACAGTTCAAACGTGACGTTGGAGCTGTGCTCACAGAAGGTGGATTCAAAGGACTTGACTTTGAAGGATGAGGGCTCAAAGACGGTGGCAAGACTGGACAAGAGGTCGGAAGGGAGGTAGTTGCGCTTCGTACCTAGCTGAAGTAAGAAAACAATTAAGAATCTTCCACAATCAAGCATTATGGCAACCCTAAAGTGGAGATCAAATACGTACGATAATGAGACCTGTTCATGGTGGGCAATACCATTATGGTAGATATGCATATCAAAGTAAGCTTACCATTTTGGCCGTTTGGTAGTTCAACATGTAACTTGTAAGTTTGTTCCCCAGTCTTCCTGATGCCATGGAGAAAAGAATTGTGGAAGAGTCATTCAGGAATATTTTGGAGTCTAAATGAATGCATTCCTTTGCAGACACTGTGTATAATATTAGCAACACTATTAAAAATGTTACTGCCATATTGTGTTTGTAAGTAGAGCTAATATTCCATCATGCTGAGTAGCTCTTCACGGCAAGAGTTTTACTTTTTGTTTTGGCAGTGGTAAAAACTTGCGGTAAAGATAGACCGGCAGGAAGCAGCTTCATGCAATTATAGAATACGCAACATAAAAATCTACCTGTGCGCGAGCGCGTTTCTCCGACAAAGCATAAAAAAGAGTTACAAGTGAAATAAGCGCAAGATACTTTCCTAGACATTGACATTATATTTATTGTTTCTTTCTCGTTTCTTTATGCTAGCAAATGTTGTATCATATATTTTACTTCTCTCACACATGTACTACCAACGAGAGTGGCTTTTAGGCTGACAGTTAGAGACCACTGAATAATATACTCTTATTTAGCTATATAGGCGAATAGCTCCTTGCAGTTGCATTAAGTATTAATATAAAACACTAAACAGAGTGCGATAATGCCGTTATAGTTAATATAACTACTGTTAGTTAATACAACACGACATTTTTTTGCTTCTTATAATGATTGGTTCTGTTTGTTTCGGATACTTGGTCGCACATTTTACAAAAAAAGGTTCACTCTGTACTTGTGGAATGTCGCTCTTGGTAATTTATCTTCATAAAAAAGCACCCTTTTTGAAAGGGAGTGACGACGACGCGAGTTTTAAAGTTCTTTTTGATTTATTCCTGTGTTTAAGCTATTATTATTGTTGTTAACACAAACACAACTTCCACCACAGAAACACAAGGGTGCAATAGTTGTTTTTACTCTTTCTGGTCTTTTTTCATTTTTGTTTCCAATGACGTTGTTTGCACTTTTCTCTCGAGTTGATCACCAGATGGGTTTAACTGTAACATAAAAGTATTTCATTAATATAATATATTGAAAATAGGCTTTGCAAACAAAAGTGTCATTAGGTTATTTCTAAATGCAAGCTGGTGTATAACTCTCTAAAATCTGATTAACATATCGTTATTACCTAGACGCATTGATCTCTGCACTGGGCTTCTTCCCCACCAGCAGGTATGTGGTCATGTTGTCCTTGCCCTTGACAAAGATGGAGCCGCGCTTTTCCAGCGTGTACCACTCGCTCAGCACCTGCATTGACTTCTCGCTTACTTGGATGCGCTCTTTGACGCCTGTGCTCTCCATTCTGAAATAAAACATTAAAAGTTAGTTCTTTTTAGGTAAAGTTAGGTTAGAGAAGGTTATTCTTGGTTAGCGTCATATTGGTGATTTTAGGTTACATGTCGGGTTAGGTTACGTTAGGTTAAGTTAGGTTAAGTTAGGTTACGTTAGGTTACGTTAAGTTAGGTTAAGTTAGGTTAGGTTAAGTTAGGTTACGTTAAGTTAGGTTAAGTTAGGTTAGGTTAAGTTAGGTTACTTTAAGTTGGGTTACATTAAGTTAGGTTACGTTAAGTCTGGTTAAGTTAGGTTACGTTAAATTAGGTTAAGTTAGGTTAAATCAGGTTAATTTAGGTTACCTGGACGCAATATTGACAGCATCTCCCCAAATATCATAGTACAGCTTTGTGGTCCCAATCAGCCCCGCGGTCACATCCCCAAAATTGAAGCCCGTCCTCAGGATGAGATCAAACTCAATGAGATCCTGGTTGAAGTTGTTGACGAGGTTTTGCAGCTCCAGGACAAACTCCATAAGCTCGTGCAGGTGCTGATACTTGTGCGTGTTCTCCTGCCGGATGAACGGGTTGATGCCGGCCGCCGCCATGAAGGTCGAGCCGATCGTCTTGATCTTCTCAACGTTCCTGAACTCGGGCCGATCGAGGACCTCATCAAAATCACTGAAACATGAACGTTAACGATAAAATCTCAATTTAAGTCTACTTTTCGTACCTGATGAGCTCATTGAGCACCCTCAAATACTCCTTCCCGCCCTCAAAGCTCTCATCATAGAGCTCATTAAAGTTGACGAGAGACGCGAACACAATCCCAACGTCAAAATGGTTCTCCGAGTAGTTTGGCATGTGCATTGTCTTCAGCTGCTCGGACGGCACGTGCTTGGGGATGATGTTGTGCAGCAGCCAGTCCGCCTGGTTCTTCAGGTTCTGGATGCGCTTCCGGTCGGACGCGGACAGCAGCGAGCAGTGGAAGCTGAGGCGGTAGCTGAGCTCGAACTCGCGGTTCAGCAGCCACACGAGCGAGAGAAGGAAGAAGAGGCAGAGCAGCGTTTCAAGCATGAGGACGAACGGCGGCTCGTGCGGGCACCACGGAACGGACTCCTCCTGGCCCGTCACTGAGGCGAGCAGTGGCAGCGAGGGCGTAGAGGAGGACAGGTTGGCTGCTAGCGAGGAGGTGAGGTTGGTGGCCTCGGCGGGGAGAATGAGGTCCGAGGCCTGCTGACAAGGGCAGACGAGAGGCGACACGAGGAAGACGAGGATGACGGCGGTGAAGGTGGCCATGAGGCTCTTCAGCCAGTGCGTCAGAGCGGTCAGGTTGCAGAAGTGCATGATACCTGAAAATGGATTAGTCAGGACACTATTCGTCTATTATGGTATTATGCAGTTACCTAAGAATGATAATTGCAGGTAGAAGGCGCGCTCGCCAGGGTCCACTATCCGCTGGCAGCTGAAGTTGGCCAGCACGCACGCCATCGGCAGCGATATGAGCAGCAGCCCGAACACATGCGACGGCATCCAGCCGCGCGCCCACGCGTACACCCGCCCCATGGCAGCCCGCCGCTCCGGCCCGTTCGCCGTCACCGACACCTGCTTCACGCAGATGTAGACGACCAGCCCATGGTACAGCCCCAGCGACAGCGCGAGCACGACCCAGTGCGCGGACAGCGGGTAGTGGAGGAAGCACGCCAGCGATATGACAAGCAGCAGCAGCGCGGACACGAAGACGTCGAGGTACGCGTTGAACGTGGAGGTGACGAGGCGCGGCGAGGACGCGGCCGCGGCGATGGCTGCCGCGGCCGCGTCGCCGGTCGATAGCCCTCGGTGGAAGCGGTTGGGGCGCCACGCGGTGCGGCGGTAGTCCTCCTCCACCTTGGCGGTGTCGAAGCGCAGGCTGAAGGGGGAGAGCGGCGGCCGGGAGAAGTAGGAGTGGTGGCCGTCGTCGTTCTGCACGCACTGGATCATGGCGCGGTCGGCGTCCAGGCGGCGGCTGAGTGCGTCGCCCGTGGACGGCCAGTTGTCCGCCTTGGACGACGAGGACGCTGTGATGACGCCGCTGCCGGCGGGCTGTTGCAGCAAGGGCGCGCTTTGCAGATCTCGGCTCTCCACTCCTGATGAATAGAGACCGCCTGCTGTAAATATGTGAATAAGAGTACATTTTAACATGAGCATTCAATATAGTTTGGCCTCTGGTCTTTTGCAGATTAATACATAAGCGTACGTGTAGGGATTTGCATAATGGCTGGTTGAAAAGCTCTAAAACATTTAACTCTCTTTTTTATTTCCTGTCCCCTTTGAAGTTCCCAAATCCATTGAATCCCTTTTCAATCTTCATGAAGACCTTTTTTTCTATGACGTTGCATAAGCGGCTAAATATAGCATCATGTATCCGTATCAGTTAGCAAATGTGTGTCTATTTCTATCTTATGACGTCATTACTTCCAAAATACCACCAACTGGCTGCTGGCATTTAAAATACAGCGAAAGGAAAGAGGATAAAATTCATTCGATGCTGTAACATTAACAACAGTATAACTATATAATGTTCCTGTAAAGTACAAACAATTGTAAGTACATTCTTAACATTTGTTTAAAACTATAGTGCAAGTTGAATGTTTTAGATGTCACATCTCGCCATAATATTGGATATTAAAATATCATCAAAGGTCAAAAATAGATATTATCGTTTTTTCTGCTACTGATACAAGGAGGTCTTATAAACGCAGGGTTATACTTTATGTACAAAAAGGTTAAAACACAGGTTTGCCTAGTTTATGGCAACCCTGATACTTTTTACATGTTTTACCAAAGCATAACTTAAGCCTTAAAATACACATCACTGCAAGGGGTCAACACATTAGGAGAGGAGGAGGCACAACAAGCTCTTCTTCTCCCTTACGACACGTTGTGTTCTTCCCCTGTTGCAGCTGATAGCTCTGTAAGAACGCTGGCACGCTCTTTGAAAACCGCCTCATCGTGAAATACTGACCGTTGTCGTGGAAGGAAGTCTGAAAAGAGAAATCGGAAACCTTTTAAAAATGCAAATGGAATCATGATCGAGTTCAAGGACAAGAATATTCGTCTATTTTTTCGAGTCTTCCGTTCGGAAATGGCTGCTACGGAAAAGCAGGTGAAAAAGTAGGAGGAAAGTTGGATCATGGAGGAGAAGGTCATTTCAAGGAACTGAAGAAGGGCTTAGATGTGGTAAAGATCCTCATCAATAAATGTCCCGTTGTTAAGGTTTTATATTTGTACTAGTGATGAAACCTGTTCTTGATATGCATAATAAGCACAATGCTCTTTCTACATCTTCTTCCTTTAAAGGCCCTTGCAAGATCTCTTCTCCTCCTCCTCGATCGCCTTTCTCTACTTTCATTTTCTTCTTCTTCTTCTCCCCCTAGACAGCCCTTTCTTCCGCACAAAAGTTTTGGCAACAAGAAGCGCGGGAATGAAAACGGAAATGGCGACTGTCTTTGTTTCTTACCTCCGAGTAGGAATGATGTGATGTCGACCTTCCGCTGTTGGCCCCGCCTCCGATGTTGAAAGAGGGCGGCTCCGAGGAGACCACGACGCCCTTGTTGGACTCCACCCGACCAGCAACGCTCGTCCGCGTCTTGTTCGTGCCGCTGGACGTCGTCTCCGTCTTCAGCACCACCATGGTGCCTGTAACAATAATGTTAAAAATGGCGGGAGATTTGAATTCAAAACACTGACCTTGCTCCGCCTGGTTGCACGCCTGTGAGTCTGATCTGCTTGACGACATTGACATGCTGGTGAGCATCCGCTTTCCGTTCCTCCAGCTGAGCCGTTTAATGCTCGGTCTGTGGCTGCCGCCGGGGACGTTGGACATGATGGGGTCGTTGGTGGAGGCCGCGTTGGAGGCATACTGGGCTGCGGCGCCGGAAGACAGTGTAGGCAGGCTTTGGTGGACGACATTACCCTGGAAGTAAAGAAAGTTTAGTACCTCCGATGCTAGCTACATTTATCTGAATATCCTGGCGTCTTGATTTTATTCGCCTACCGTATTGTCCGTGTTTTTGGTGTTTGTAGGCAGTAGGAAGGTGGCCGGTGTGGAGGAGGTTCTCCGCGCGAGCAGGCGGGTGTCCACCGGCACGATGTCGGGGCACGCGCGACCAGTGATGAAGTAAGTTTTAAGAGCTGAAAAAGAGTTCAATTTTGTTAGAATTAGAAATACATCTCCAAGATGATTCGCATTAAATATCAATGTTTGCAAAATTTCATTCATATCTTAATCTTATGCATCGCTAATTGCTGATCAATTATCAGATTGCAATTATGTTGTTTGCATTAAATTCTTGCTAATTGAACAACATGTTACACATGTCTAAACCTCGTAGTTTGTCACACCCTTTTTAATGACATTTGAGATAAGTCTGTTGACACAGCTCATTCTTTACAATATATTGCTAAGACGGCAAAAGTGCAGCTGAGGAAAAGATAAAGATAATAATTCAGTGCATGATTTTAAGCTACTTAATTTCATTCCAACTCTATTCACCGGCGTAATAAGAAACCACAAACAGTCAGGTAAGGAAAATATGCCTTGAAACCAACGTAAGGAAAACATGACAAAAATATCTATTTCAAGAGAATCGAAGTAACAACAATATGGCAGAAACACTCAACTCTCAATTCATGGAACTGGTCGGGAGGCTATTTGACGCCCTTGGTAACAATAATATATGAGCTAATAATAGCAAGTTAATGTATACTGAACATGTTTTAGACATTGATGAGAATGGTGAAATCGGCTGGGTTGAGTTTGTCGATTTCCAGTTGTTCAGCCATGGCGCCATGGAGAAGCACTGGAGTCTCGACTACAACCAAGTGAGGAAAGAGTTTAAGGAACTCGACCTAGACGGAAATGAGAGCATCTCAAAGGAGGAGTTTATCAAGGTACGGTTTACTAAAACACTTCAACAAATGTCCTAACGATTGTATTTTATAGGTCATGTCGAAAAACATCCAGCAAGGGTACGTATGTTTGCTTGACATTTTTAAAGGCCGTGTGCATTCAAAGCCGCAAGCGGTTCCAAGGAGTTTTTATGACATGCCCACGAAAATGAATCTTCCTCTTTTTCCGCCCATTTTCCTGCTTTCAAAAATAACTACAAACGTGGAGCTTTCTTTACTGTATACAGTACATGTATTGAAAGGTCAACCCAATTCCAGTGCTACCATTGAGGCAGTTTCCGCTCTTCGGGAGGTTCTGACCAAGATTGTCGGCGCCAACAGTGCCGTGGACCACGAGAAGGACTGGAAGAAGATGGGTCTGCTCAAGAGGGACTTCATCAGGCTTATGATGGAGAGGTTCGACGTGGCCGACAGGGACAAGTCGGGGGAGATCACGTTCTCAGGTAACGTACACGGATTCTGTGTTACGTTTTATGCTTACAGCATATACAGTACACCCTGTAAGACATCTGTTGTATCTGTGAGTTTTTGTACTTAAGCTGTATCTTTTTATAGCCACATATATGAATGAAGCGCGTGCACAACATCTCTTTAAAAGACAGAGAGAGCTTGAGAGGTGTATCTTGTAAATGTACTTAATCTTTTTAGAATACGTCCGCCATGAGTGGAGCGACAGCCAGAACCACCGACAGATCACGATGAAGCAGATGCGCGACGAGTTCAACAAGATGGACGCGGACGGCAACGGGGAGATCTCCAGGGACGAGTTCAGGCTGCTCGCGGAGAAGGTCTACGAGGACTCGATTGCGCTCGAGAGGGAGCAGTTTACAAAGAAAGTGTGAACATTGTAATTGCTCAAGACCAATAAGATATCTAAACCTTAAACTATCATAACCTTGAGTATCATTTTCATGTGAAGTAACATACTCGCTCGTAAAGTAAAAGTAAATATAAGAATCACTCACAGTTAACAGTATCCGCTTCCTGGACAAGATAATCCTCCTTGAGGAACTCGTGCGTGCTCTCCGAGATGTGGACGAGCCCCGGCTTCCCCGTCGACTCCATCTTGTTGGCCAGGGTCACGTCATTGGACCACACGTCGAACTTGAACCGGCGCTTGCCCACAATGCCACAGAGAACTTTGCCAGTATGGATGCCAACCTGAAATCAAACCATAGACTTACAACTGCAATTTGCGTATAATAGTTCAATGCTCACCCTCATGTTGACATTCTCATCCCTGTCCTCATCAAATTCCTTGATTGCGGAGATCATTGCCAGACCCATCTCAACACAGTTCCTGGCGTGGTTCTCCTTGGGCTCGGGGCATCCGGACACGCAGTAGTAGCAGTCGCCCAGGGTGGAGATCTTCTCGCAGTCGCAGAGGGCGCAGAGGGCGTCGAACCGGCCGAAGAGGTCGTTGAGGAGGAAGACGAGCTGGGAGGCGGTCTTGTTGGAGCTCATCTTGGTGAAGCCGACAATGTCGGCGAAGAGGATGCTGGAATATGAATAAAATACATTTCATAACTAGTGTTAAATGGCAATAAACATTATAAAAAGGACACATACAAAGATGTCATTTACGTGCATGAAACGATGGGGGACAAAAATTAAATGTCTTTTACAGTTAAGTTTAGTATTTCCCGTCAATGAAGAAACCTCTCAAGATCAAACACAGGAACCCTATTTCTCTCTTCATCCTGTTTTCCCAGTCGCACATAATATTCAGAAGCCTTTGTTTGCATTCTTTGCCAGTTATCATCAGCCAATGTTCA
>LR142194.1:0-10885 GCA_900659605.1 Tisbe holothuriae | reverse complement strand
GTTAGTTGCGCGGGAGCAGCCTGTATATAAATGTCTACGATGACATATTGTGGTGTAACCCAAAAGGCTAATAAAGAGAGAAAGAAAGAAGAGTGCGCGTATAGTACTATTAAATAATACCAAGAAAAACTTTGTAATTTGGATTGATTGTACTTCACCGTCAAATTTATTCTGTAACTAGGCCATCATTGTGAGACTTAATTCTCACGCGTACAATGTACCATTGGCACTTTAGCAATAAATGGAACAAAATGTAACTTTTTGTATTCGTTTCTGCACAACAAAAAGAGCAGCCGCCTGTTTTCCTCCTTTTCCATTCTTCACCTGATTCCCTTGGGAACATCTGTGCGGCGAAGAGTGTTTATAATATATTCAAACAAAACTTTTGAACGCACACAACAAACATCTTCAGTCCTGTTTCTTCTCTCCGGCTGAGCCTTTCTTTGCTGCCATTTCTTCCATTAACCGTTGGAAGCTCGATTTGACCTCAGCCCACACCGCTCTGAAAGCCCCTCTCTCCTCGAGGTGGATCTCAAACTCCTGGAGACCATCAGTGTACCTGAAACAAACACAAGGATATTAATATTTCATTGGACAATTGATGTCAAGGAGACACAACATGTAGCAGAGCTTGTAGAAATGAGGTAAAAGGGCAATAAAAGAAAGAATTCCAACGAAGGATAAAGTCAATATAAAATTTATCCACGCTTAATAAATGCAATCTTTTAACCCACCTGCTGACAAAAGCCATAAACGCAGACACCCCCACCACCCACATAAATCCTGAGCATGACAGTAGCAGATGCCACAGTGCATAGTACAAGAAGACGGTCCACGCAGCCAGGCTGAGGTACTGCAACGGAAGGATGATCTGACTCCGGCCAGGTGGGATGACCATGGCTGAGGGGTCGTTGTTGTCATTTTCCGTGGAGTGGAGCTGGGTGAGCAGTCGCTCCTTCTCAGCCCACAGCTCCTGAAGGCTCTTTTCAAGGCCGACTATGGTGTTGGGCACTGTTTGAACATCATGCCTGAAATTTAAACATTATAATGTACATGTAGTCATTAGACAAGTATACACTTGTTCTGTACCTCTTAATGTGAAACTGCACTTGCTCCGGAATGCACCCCATCACGAGATCCTTTTCCGTTTCCGGAACCCGATCCGGATAGTGGACTGTGACGTCATAAACCGCGTCCAGACACCCAGCCTCTCTCATCTTCTCCACTAGGTATCCGAACCCGGTGGTACGCGGGTGGAGCACATGTCGGTAGGGCCGCAGTCCGTGGTGATCGCGAGCGTAGGCGTTGCTCTTTGCCCGCGCCTTGTCCGTCAGGTTAGTGCCTTCGGGGAAGAGCACGAGCTGGTAGGGCGCGCCGGACCGGGCCAGGTACTCGATCATGCCCCGCATCCGGGATTCGTCCGTCTTCCAGTGGCGGGAGATGTAGAGGAATCGGGACATTTGCATCGTCCAACCTGGAACCATACATAGATCACTTAAAAATGGTGTTTTCTCGCAGTTCTCTATGCTGGAATATATTGCACACTGCACTGTAAGAATTTCAAAAGATCAAAGGATTTCAGAGCCTCATTAATCATTCATGAGCGTTCAGAACTTTACATTGAGTATGAGAAAGACGATATATCGAACAAAGGGAAAGTACCTAATCCCGGTATGGATTTGACCTCGTCCTTGAGCACCAGCTTTGCGTTGTGAGCTGGGGGATGTGATGCGTGCAGTAGCGCCGCCCAGAGGAAGTTCCAGTCGACGCGGGTGCGGTGGTTGAGCACGATGAGCGCGCGCTCGTCGGCGCGGAAGAGGTCGCCGTGGAGTTGGAAGCGGATGCCGAGCATCAGATCGAGCAGACTCTGCAAATATTAAGAAAGTAGAGTTAATTATTGTATCATATACATCTTTGAAGTATTATTAGTTTAACCAGTAATAGAGCCAGTTTAGTAGTCGTATTTTCATTAAACCGTGAACAGGATAAAGTAGTAATGGAAGGGCAATAAAACATGGTACTTTGTGCTGTTAATGAGTTCAAGCCTGTAAATACTCGACATTATGTCACCCGGCAAAAAAGTTGGCCAAATGTCGAGAAAGTTCAAGAGTAGACAGCAACATGTTTCTCTTCAATAGAACTTTTAGTAAATACTCAAACTGCAAAACTCTGGAAATGACATTCATTTCAAACAAGTCGGAGAGTCAACAATACTATGTACTATGTACATGTCTACAAAATAGGTCCGTTTTACTCCTGTTGGCTACTTTTGCTTCCATAAAACGGCTCTCCAGCTATTTAAAATGAAATAAAACGGAAAGCAAGCTGCCCTCCTCTGAAGCTCTTTTTATAAAAACTCCCCTCGTTCTCCGCGTGAGTTGGTGGAGGAATATTACGATTGCTATCTGTGTAAAAGGGGGAAAACAAGTGCACAAAAACACCAGAAAGTCACACCAACACCCAGAGGACTTGTTCAATCTTAACTTTATTGCAAGAAGGGTTTCTTGAGTACTCGCAATTCTGCAAAGGAGATGCATATTCACAGGGAAAATTGGCTTAAAAGTTGTGCCATGTTACTAGGCAGAATCAGAGTACGTTCATCGCACCGTACTCATAAATTCTATTTCCATGAGCAAGTATATTCGTACAAATTATGGCGACAAACATGTTACCCAGAAGTACTGCTTTAGTAGTGTTTTAGTGTCAATTTAAAAGTCATGAAGCACAATTTCAGAATTATCTGAAGTGAAAGATAATATGTTTAATTTTCTTACCACATTGAATGATTCCCAAACGTTGAATAGAACATCTGTAATCTTCCTGTAGCAGCCTCGGTGGAGAAGGAGCAACGGGAGAAGGGGAGCGTATAGGAAGTAGAACCCTAGGAGGATGGAGGAGAACCACAGGGTGGCGTAAGTCACTCCCCGGACCTGGTCCATAAACTCCTTCGACATCTTTAAACTGAAATATATTTTATTTTTAACTTTCATTACAGAATATTTAAATATATACTCGTGACATAAAATACTCGTATTCTAGGCAGATGAGAAACCTAAAGACACTTAATAATAATGCTCAGTTAATGAATGAGCTTTAGCTTTCTAGGTAAAGTAGCAGAGTCACCTCGGTGCCTTGTTAAATATTCTTCACATGAAAGGTACGTGTAGCTATTTCTCTCTTGTTCTTTCAGCAATAACTTTTCATCTTTTACATTGTTCAAAAGAAGGCTTTGAAAGTTGAACATCTAATCCCTCTAACTCCATACACTACTACTGTGATCTGAAAGCCCTTGTAAAGGATAAAAAGAAAGAACTGCAGAAAGTTTTCAATTCACTTCCTTCACTCGGGGAACTTTTCACATGGAGTTTTAATTTTATCCAAATTCCAGTAGCTCCATTTGATTAGGTGCACGTGTGTTTTATCTTCAGCACAACTTGGAGAGGACCCTTCTTGCTATCTCTCTTCAGAACATAATCCAGAAGAATAAAAAGCCTTTCATGCAAGGGTCCCATTTCCGCTGTAATAAAGCCTTCTCCCGAATAACAAACTCACCAGATATAAAATTCTTCCCTCCAATCACGAAATTGACCAAGAACTATCTCTTTGTATCATTGCACTTTAGAGTCTTCTTCCTCCTTGAGAGACTTTGGCAGCCGCCATCAGTCACCGCCGCCAGCTTCTTCTTCTTCCGCAATGTTTTATCTGCGACTACTTACGGCTTCTTCTTCTTCTCCTGACTTCCACTTGAGTCTGCAGAGATACTGCTACTACTACTAGACACACTGCTATGCACAAAGAAGAGGAGGGAAAAGCCCCACAAATGACGAAGAAGAAGAAGAAGCCGCTCACTCGCTCACCCGCCCTTTCTTTCTTCGTTGGAAAGCTCCCTTTCTAACCCCCAAGTCTTCTTCTTCTTCCATCTCCGCTCACTCCTTTGCACAATGCATACATGGACACGTTTGCATGTCGAATTTCGCAATGAACCGCCTTAATAAAAGGGCATTTGGCCGTGTATGATCTTCACTTTTGTGTCCAACATCTCCGAAGGGAAAGAGAGCGGAGCGAAGAATAGCGAGCTACTGCAGACATGGATGCTGTTTTCTGCTGAAGCTGAGCACAGAACCAGAAATGTGTATATATGAGTTGCGGAGACGACGAAAAAATCCTTTGTCATCCTTCGTTAGAATCAGAAATGGGGACAGCAGCGTGCTGCTACCGTAGGGAGTCGAGTCTGTTATTGGCTTGGACATTGGGGGCACAAATGATGAGAAATAACCATGTTGTTTCCTTTCCTCTGTAAACATATGGCTGAGAGTAAACAATCAGGGATGTTTGCGTACGCACTCTAGGTTTGTGTGTGTGACCTGTGGAGAGGTCCTTATTCTCTATTCAATGAATGTAATGAGGGACTTGTTTAAGGTGGAGGAAGGCTTTACTGTTTCTTTTCATCATTAGAGAGGAAAATGAGGAAAAAGGCCTCGGGGTAGAAAAGGGAGCTTACAATAGGGAAACACATCAATACTGGGAAGAGAAGGAGAGGAGAACTCATCAATCTGCTTGTCTCCTGTATGAGCATCATACGAAAATGGGAGCTAATCCTGAAAGTACATTCAGTAATTGCGTTGCTTATGTAACTAGTATTAAGTACAATATACGTAGTACCTCCAGAATAAAATTCAACAGTGCAACAGTGTTCATAATTGGCAGAAAAATTGCAAAATTAATATAATTTAGAGATAATTACAAAGTACTTGTATTATACATTGTTAAGTGTATTCGCTAATCCTTTATGCATTTTCCGATTTCCCCGAGAATGAAACATGTAATATTTAATTTTGACTCGTCAGATGGCAGCACTCTCAACAGTTGCAGCGCTCGACAACTGACAGGACGTCGAATGCATCAAAGCCGGCAGCGTAGTACACATTACACTGCATGCAGTCAGCTCATTCAACAGATTGTGAAATCAATTGATGCCATAGTACGTTTAGAAACAAGCTGGGGCCATATTGAAGAAGATCGTCATGACCAAGTTTGTCCCGCGCAATGTTAGTGAGGTTACCAAGGAGTGGTTGGCAGAAACCATGCTGCCAGCCATCAACAATGCCACCAAGGTTGAAGTCGTAGAGCTGGAGGGTGAAAAAGTTTCCAATGGCATGCTCAGCAGCGTCTTCAGGTAAGTTGACAGGACCAGAGAAAAGCCAAGGTCAATAATAACAAGGTTACTCACAATCCAGGGCCAAGGTCAGAGCCACCCTCTCAAATGGCGACACCGAAGACCACAAGCTGTTCATGAAGATCATGCCCCCGGACGACGAGCACGTCTCCATCATCAGCAACAGCGCCGTCGACGTCACCGAGATCGAGAGCTACAAGACTGTATTCAAAGACCTGGCCGAGTTCGAGCGGGAGGAGGCCCCTGCTGGAGGTGGCGACATCATGAACATGTTCCCGCACATGTACTCGGGAGGGTACAACATGGACAAGGACAATCGGGCGTACTACATGATACTGGAAGACTTATCTCCGGCCTACAACATGGCGGATTTCGCCAAGGGGCTCAGTCCTGAGCAACTGCTGACATCCATTGAGTCCCTCGCCTACTACCACGCCTTGGCATATTCCTACGGTCAGAAGAGGAAGATTGACTTCAATGCCAAGTACGGATTCCTCAGCAAGTTCTTTGATAACTTTGCCACTGACAAGGAGCTGCAGGGGTTCATGGCCATGAACATGGACATGGTGCTGAGTGATATGAAGGGAGATTCGGCCATGGAGAAGCTCATTCCACACGTGGAGAATGTCAAGAAGAATGTTGGGCCAATGTAAGCACATAATTAGCCATTCTATGCTAAGGTATTACATGTTTTATCCATTGTAGTTACGCCAAGATGATTTGCAATGACGATGACAAGAAGTTCCTGTTCCACGGCGACATCTGGGCCAACAACGTCATGTTCGACGCCGCCAACAAGTGCAAGGTGGTGGACTGGCAGTTCAACGGGACCGGCAGCGTCTTCCTTGACATCGGCACCATGGGGCTGATCAGCATGGGGCCGGAAGCGACAGCTGACATCGAGGATAAGCTGATTACAGCCTATTATGACAAGTTTGAAGCTGTGTGCAATAGGTTTGGTCTGGATGGCGGGTCCATGCCCTGGTCAAGGGAGGAGTTCACAAGCAGGGTCCGGACGTTGAGCTTCTTCCTGACGTTCTTGTGGTGCAGCACGTCGTATGAGCTGGTGGAGAAGTACCCGCCGATGAAGGAGAGGGTGATGTGGGTCATCAAGGAGTGTTGTGAGAGGGCATTGCACTACTTTCAAGTGTAGTTAACAAGTCTGTTAAATAAATATATTTTATAAAACTATGTAAATGTTACACATTTTAAAATGATAGGTTCATATTTATTTTTCAGTGTTCCAAGATGTCATCCACAAAAACAATTCGAGTTCCGCTCAGTCTGGATGAGGTTGACAAGGATTGGATGCAATCAGCTCTCTTACAAAGCATTCCAAATGCTGAGGATGTTGTTATGTCAAGTTTAAACAAGGATGGTACCAAAAACGGGCTTTTAAGTGCCACTGTGAAGGCCACTGCAACAGTAAACCTGAAAAATGGCAAGAAAGAGGAACACAAAGTATTTGTCAAGATAATGCCACCAAGAGCAGACTTTCAGCTATTCATCAGAGACGCCAAGCTGGATATCAATGAAATTGAGTCATACAAAGTGCTTCTTAATGACCTCAGAACATTTGAAGTGAAACATTTAGGAGAGGAGAGGGCTCGATTAAGCAAGCTTATACCAAAGTTCTATGCTGGAGATTATACCAGTAGCCCTAATGGTAATGGCTACTATCTAATGATGGAAGACTTGTCATCCAAATTTGAGAATGTCAGTTTCAGCAATGGGCTGACAGTGCAACAATCAAGGAACAGTCTGGAAGCTTTAGCTCACTACAGTGCTGTGGCATATTGCTATGGAAAAGTGGAGGGTGTGGACTTTGAGCAAAAGTACGAATTCTTAAGCTCATTCTTTTCAAAGTCGGTTGTAGAGAGTAAGGAGCTTTTTGATTACATTGGGGAAGGAGTGAACAAGCTCATTGCTGAACTGGATGGAACTCCGGCAGAAGATCTTAAGCCAAAGTTAAATGTCCTAAGGGAGTCATGGCAGAAAAGGTAATATATGAGATTTTTTAATTATTCTATTATTGTCCATGAAAAACTGCTACTTTTCAGAATGAATGAATACTGTACCAAAGGTCATAAGGAGTTCCTAATCCATGGAGACTCTTGGACAAACAACCTACTTTTCAGCAAAGCCAATGACAGTGTCAAGCTAATTGACTGGCAGTTTCATGCTGGTGGAAACCCAATGGTGGATTTTGCCATGGCTACCTACTTCAGCCTCAAACCATGTGACATTGACCCCAACATTGAAGACCTAATAAGTGCCTACCATGATCAATATGTGTATGTGTGTAAGGCATTTGGAGTATCAGTACCTTGGACTAAGGATACTTTTGAGCGTTTGGCCAAGACAGAAGCTGTGCTAATCAGTCTATTGTGTTGGGCATCTTCATATGAACTTGTGGAGCAGTTTGAGGGGCTGAGAGAGCGGGTGTGGTGGGCTGCTCGAAGGACAATTGAAGTTATGCCGGAATTGTTTGAGGAGTAAAATAGCATCAAGTACTTTATCATATGAACGAAATAATAATCTGATAACCAAAAGCTAAACTTATTTTTATACATTTTAATAATATTTTCTTTTTTACATTTACAGCCTAACAATGACAGAAAATATCCCTGTTCCAACTTCTCTTGAGACCATTGACAATGAATGGATCAAGAAAGTCATCTGCCGGAGCCAAATTAATGTAAAAGAATGTGTGATCTCTAATATCAACAAAAAGGGCACCGCCAATGGTTTGTTCAGTGCTACCGTCAAAGCCACTGCAAATATCACAACTAGCAGTGGAGAGCAAGAGGATCACAAAGTCTTCATCAAGATGATGCCACCCCGCAAAGACTTCCAATCCTTCATCAGTGATGCCAATCTGGATATCAATGAGATTGAGTCATACCGAGTGCTCATGAAAGATCTGATGGCATTTGAGGTGAAGCACTTGGGCCTGGATAAGGCACAGCTAAGCAAATACATTCCAAAGTATTATGCTGGAGATTACACCAGGGGAACGGATGGAAGTGCATACTACCTAATGTTGGGAGATCTCTCACCAGAGTTTGATAATGCTAATATCAGTAATGGACTCACTGTGCAGCAGACCAAGAATGCTCTTGAGGCTCTGGCATACTTCAGTGCTGTGGCCCACTGCTATGGACAACTGGAGAACTTTGTATTTGAGGATAAATACAGCTTTCTGAGTGTGTTCTTCTCCAAGAATGTAACTGAGAACAAGGAATTGTATGATTACATTGGCAATGGGATGGAGAAACTCTCCAAGGAGCTTGTAGGAACACCAGCCGAGGATCTCAAGCCACAGATAGAAGTCCTGAACAAAACCTGCCAACAAACGTAATGAATGTTTTTAGTATTTTAATGACAGATTATTAATTTAGTATTTCTTTTAGAATGAGGGACTTTTGTGTCAAGGGCAAGGATAAATTCCTTGTCCACGGCGACGCCTGGGCAAACAACTTCCTCTTCAACAGCACGGATGACGTCAAGCTCATAGACTGGCAATTCCCCGCAGGTGGCAACCCTGTTCTGGACTTTGGCATGGCAGCCTACGTCGGCCTCAAACCTGCCGACATTGACACTCATCTGGAAGACTTAATTGAGGTGTATCATGCTACATATGCCAGGGTGTGTGAGATGTTTAAGGTGGGTGTTCCTTGGACCAGGCAGGAGTTTGGTCAGTTGGCCAAGACAGAGGGTGCGTTGGTGACGCTGCTCTGGTGGGGCGCTTCTTATGAGCTGGTGAATCAGTTTGAGGGGCTGAGAGAGAGGATTTGGTGGGTGGCGAGGAGAGCGGTGGAAGGGATGCCAGAACAGTTTAAATGAGTTCAATCATTGTAATATTAATATGGAACTATGTATATGCGAACGAAATTTATATATTATTTGGGCATCCATGTCATGAAATGATTTTCAAAGCTATCCGACGATGTGTCTTTTTTTCATAACTTTGATGCCTTTTTGCATTCGGTCAAATTCACGCATCTTTCTCTAGAATAAACGTGAGCATTAAACACCACGGAACTTGGGAAAGAAAACCTACAATGGACAGAATAGAAATTGACGGCTTGGCCCCTCGGGGAAGAATCATAAACGTATGGTTGTTAAAATGGTCACAAAGACTTTTAATAATACAGCGAGCGTCTGTAAGAATATTGCTATAAGTAGCTTATTATCTTTAATTACCATCATTTTAAGAGAATATAATGATTAAAAGAGAGTTTTTTAATGAATTAGGTTTATAAATGCGAGTTAAAGTATTATATACGAACATTAATCTAGTTTTAAAGATATACCGATGTATTTAATTAAAAATATTCCTTGCAGTGTACTATAGATATTTAGGGTAATGCGTACTTGACTCCTTCTTAAAGGGTTTGCTAAAAAGAAGCACAGGAAAATTTAATGACTTAAAGATAATCTTGTAAGTGCATTAACGCAGACTGCATTATAAATGCGGGAACGTAAATGCGGCAGACGGGACTGAAATTAAGCTGATAGGTCTAAAATGTTGCTGAATTGAGATTATAGTAGCATATATAAGTAGGTATATATGCAAATGCTTAATAAATAAATATGCTAATTCCATGAGCCTTAATATATAAAGTATAATTCGCAGAAATCTTGGCATGGGTGAGATGGTATTATATTAAGCAAATTTTAAGCAAGCACCATTCATGGTAAAAATCGTAGATCTTTAGACTTTAAGAGTTTTACCGCAATGTTTATCGTGCAAATCGCACGTTAATTCTTTTCATGGGTAGTGAATATTAGATATTTTAAACTTCAAAACACAATTAGCAGCTAATAAGAGAGAACGGGAACCGTCCTTCAGTTCTTAATGGGCCCTTACACAGACTTTCTTTTAAAGTTACAATTAGCGATTATTTTGTTTAGAACACTTGCAAAAACACATGTTACTTCAGACGGCATTTTAAGGGAACCGTGTTTTTTTCAAAGTATATAAATAAAATAATGCATTTATTGCTCCTTAAAATCATCTGTAAACATATTCTAGTCACTTTTACAACAGGAAAGCGTCATAAACAAACAAAATTCAGACTGCATGTGCATGTGTTAGCATACCGCAAAATAATTTTCATTGTATAATTTTTGCTCGTGGAACCACAGTAGAAAATCAGTGGAATTTAATGCAAGATCTAAGCCTATAAGAGCATTATAATACTCCATATGCATCAGCATACGACCCAGTAATTATGAGCATTATCTTTTAATATGACTAATAAAATATTTTTTTAATTTATATAATGCAGGGCAGTCTTATTAAAGAAGGTATCTAGAAATATTTTAAGGCCGTGCGGGTATCCGGATCCGGATCCGTCAAATTTTGGATCCTCTACGGATCCGGGTTCGGGTCCAGAAGTAAAAATACAAATAAGTTACTTTATAAAAATATAGCTGGGTAGACACATGGGCCTAAACTACATAATTACATGAGTAGCCTTACTTAGTAGTACTATAGCGTTTACATATTGGTTCCCTTGTATGTAGTATCATACTACAGGGACCCGGACCCACCGAAAAATCCTGGACCCGCACGTCTCTAAATATTTTATTACAACAGGTTTGACTACCTTTTAGGGCTAATAATAATAATAATCCACATAAATTGCAATAGCAGTCGCCAGGAGAGTCAAATTTCTGACCAAAAATGTACTCGACGTATTC